>JAUCBJ010000928.1:0-18439 GCA_032718475.1 Nemertoderma westbladi | reverse complement strand
GTACTGACCGTCGGCCATGGCCTGGCGGGCTCGACGAGCATTCGATTCTCTTACTGACTCAGGATTGGGAAGTTTAGTAGATTTGTGTTTAATGGGGCCGGGTCGTTGGCAATCGTTAATTATATCTTCCCATAAACTGCTGATATCTCCACTGAGCCATTTGCGGAGTCTAGCTTTCACTAACTTCTCGGTATCTTTCCAGTGGGATCTACCTGCTCTTTTGGGGTTGGCTAGGATGCATGGGGGGAGGAGGAAGATATGGGTCCAAGAGTTTGGGTTCATGGAATCCCTGGCTATGGAGACACAGATTCTGCTGACGGCCTCAGCCCAAAGATCCCTAGCTGCTTTTGGGACGTGGCGGAGTGTCCGGACATTAGCTTGTAGGATGGATGCTATGGATGGAAGGGGCGAGGCTGTTTGTGAAGAGAAGAGGTCCTGCTGTGTAGGGGTGGGTACGGGTTGGATAGGGTTAGCGTGTTGCTGGTGGGGTTTAGGGTCTGTGGCCTCGGAGGGGGGAATGGGTAGAGTTGAAGGGTTAGATAGGGAGGTTAGTGCAGTGGTGAGACGAGCTAGGAGGGATGCCTTATTACCAGTAGTGGATAGACCTCTGGCTTTGAGGAGGGGCTTAAGGTCACACAGTCTTAGACCACTGAGATTATGTACGGGGGATAGCAAATCGGACTTGGGCGTGGGGTCAGGTGGAGGGGCGGTGGTGGCTGAGACTTGAGAGGCATGGGAGTGGGGTGGATGCGTAGGAGGTGGGGGGAGAGGCTGCGGGGGCCTGGAAGGTAGGGCGGCAGGGATTGTCGAGGTGGGGCATTGGGAAAGGGCTTGGGGGCTGGTGCACAAGGGGACGAAGGTTACGCTACCGTTATTATCAGCCGAGACCTTGTTATCTATAAGGTCACAATGATTGTTAGAGTTATTATTACCGGTAATGAAATTTAGATCTGAGATTATATTTGCGACCTTTTGTTGGCTAGATGGGATGAAAGATAAGGATTTTGATTGGATTACGACTTTTATCCACTCTCGTATAGGGATGCTTTCCTCTAGTTGGACTATTATTGCGCCATAATCCTGTTGTTTATAAGCCAAAAGATACCCATAGAGACAGGAGTAGATACCGCAATCGTAGCCGTTTGACTGTATTGGGAGGAATGGTTGGGCTGTAATAGGACGCCATCTATTGAGAAGCCTCCCCTGGTTGGCTGGAGAGTTTTCGTCGATCGTGTTTAGCACGTTACAAATTTTCGAAGAAGTTGAGGTCGGGTAAATGTTTCCCAGGGAGCAATATGTAACCATCTCTCGGTCTCTGACGTTAGCTGCGTGTAAAGTGAAGTGATTGCTTTTCCACTCAGGGGCCAGCAGGTAGACAGATGTTGTAGGGCTGCAGGTTTTAAGGTAGTGTTGGGCTGATCGGTATTGATTTGCGCAAATATTTACAGCTGAAACCATGTTAAACTCGTCCGTATTGATGTAAGATCCTAAGGCTGATGATACTGAAAAAGTAGCCCCGTCACATTGTGTGTTTGCAGTGTGATGATCTAAAATGCTTAGAAACTCGTCAATGATTGAGCTGGTTATCCAAGTTCCTGGCTTAAGAGAGTCCAAATCGATTACATCGGATTTTGTTAGCTTAACTTTAGATTTTATATCGTTTGAAGAGAGGAATTGCGCTATTCGATCTTGTATTGAAGTTGGGTTGTTGGGATTATAGGAGTTAACTTGCGAAAAGGGATCCAAGATAACGCTCTCGTTAGACAGATCGGAACTCTCGGGTATAGACTTGCTACTGGAAGCACCATTGTCGACAAAAGAGGGGATAGACTGTAATTCTTTCTCCTTGAAACTTATATTGAAACAGGTTCCGTCCTCCATTATGTCGTTGATCTTGAATATACGATTATAACATCGTATGCCAACCGGACAAACTCGATAATGATACTATCGCGTATGTATTATTATTATTATACTAAATACAACTAGTAACATTCAAAGTTATTTTCCTATCCTATCTATTACTAGCTAGTAAAAAATTTATTTATTTAAATTAATTATTAATTTTTCTTATTTTAATTTATTTAAAAATTTATTTTAATTCGGTGGATTTTAATGTAATTTAATTATTGACTCACATTTTAAAATATTTATGATTTTTTATGGGGGAAACGATCATCATAATACTAAAGTTAATTTGTCAGCATATGTTATCTTTGTTCTAAGTTACAGTAGGCCTATGGTGTAAATTTATATTAATAAATAATAATAATAATACATTAGCTATAGTCTTACACTTAGAGCTTAGTCTTAAAGTATAACTTCTATCTTGACGACTTTCAAACAGATGGAGCATTCCTACTGAAAACTCCTCTAGTAAAGAACTTAACAATTACAAAATAAATATTGAATAACTTTATTATTATTAATAGCTTATTTAAGGGAGTAAAGTGAATCTTTGGGCCAAAACGACCGACAAGCAAATCTTGTATTTCATTCATTGGGCTGAAACGTCCTAGGCCAAAGCGTCTTAGACCGAAACGTCTGTTACCTACGGTGGCCCATAACTGTCACAGTATATAAAAAGGAACGGCAGAAATTAAAAAGCCAGTACACATAACGACCGTAGGCGTAGGTCAACGACACGGAATGGAACAACAGAGTAGGCCGACAGGAGTAGGATTAGGATTACCTTAAACCTGACCGAACTTCCTAAGTTAATTTAGTAAAATGAATTTATTGTTTTGCTGCGGTCTTAATTGGCAAGGCCTCAACGTAAAAAAAAGATAGGCCCCTATAAAATTAGCTACCGGTACCAAACTGCCGGTAACAGTAATTTCGTGGCTTTGGCTGTTTGCAGTTTGGGGTGTACCGGTAGGCCTAAGTCAGTAAGCATACTGGCATCCATATGATCTATGCAGTATGAACGATAACCTAATTATGTAATTTGTAAGCCTAGATAATCGGATAATACAGTAATAGGCCTACCGGTACCGTAACTTCTTCGTATCGAATCTTACTTTATAGGCTACGCTACGCTAGTCAGCTATTGTTTCGTGTTGATTGATGTTCGTATAGGCCCTATATTTTATAGCGGTAGTAATTTAATGGCCGCATCTGCTCAGCAATGCGTCGTTCCCCGTAACTTCCGTCTCTTAGAGGAATTAGAAGAGGGCCAAAAGGGGGGCGACGGCACCGTTTCTTGGGGACTGGAATACGACGACGACGTGACGCTGACGCGATGGAACGGAATGATCGTGGGGCCGCCCAGAACTCCCTTCGAGAACCGAATGTACAGCCTCAAGATAGAGTGCGGACCCAACTACCCAATGGCCGCTCCGGCAGTCCGCTTCGTTACAAAACTAAATATGGTAGGGATTAACAGCGCGGGCGAGTTAGATCGAAGGCATTTCCCGGTTCTAAAAAACTGGCATCGTAATTACACTATACGGCACATACTGCAGGACATCAGACGTCTGATGGCTGGGAAGGAAAACAAACTACAACAACCAGCGGAGGGTTTACAATACGGAATATGAGTGCCTCGTATTGGACGTTGGTTGCTTCCATGATGGGGACCAATGCAGCCAAAGCTGCAAAGTCTGAAATGTCAACACATTGCTTAGGGTTATGATAGTTTCTTAATAGGCCTATTTGGCCTACGAAATTCCGGAATTAGGTCCTTACCAAATAGACTTAATTCAGCAATTTAGCTCCTAATCTAATCTCAGAGACATTTCTGCTATTTGGCGATGGTCACCCATTTTGGATACAACTGGACGTTGTATATCCTATAGCTCCCTTATCCAAACGTGCGTATTACTATAGCAGCTTCTCAGTAAAATTTATATTAATTTAACGTACCGGTAGTCTATAAACACATTTTCTCCTATTGTTATTGACAAATTGGTATGAAAAGGTTGAGATTTTAAAGCTAAGGTGTTGTTGAACTTCAGATTTCATTCAATACAAAACAATTATCAAAGCCAAAGCCCACTTTAACGGGTTGTGTCAGGCTTTGTAGATAAATAAATCTGCCTTGTGTGGCGGATATTAACCCTTTGTGCTGTTTGTGGGTATTCTACCTAGACGAGATTTATTATAATGGTTCTCACGGCGGATTTTTAATATTAGTTAAATAAACCATTAGGCTATCATCATTGATCTTATAATTTTGTTTATGGATTTCGCGGTTTGTCAATATATTATTATGTAATTTATCAACGGCAAAGTTTATTAACCAGATAAGTCGGGAGAAGCTGCAGAGCAGAGGAAGGGCGCGGACTTTCGTTTGACACGACACAGCTTTGCAAAGTCGGCAATGACGTCCAGGTGGGATCGAACTGGTGACCGGCGTTGTAACCATTCAAATAGCGGCTCAGGGGAAAGGTAGACCCGGAAATACCACCTGATGCCTTGTATGTCGTCCTATCTGTCAATACCATAATCTCATGACACTGCTCAATCCTACAGTACTGGCCCCTTACTACCAGACGAGGGCTCAGTAGTGGTTATCTTGTGGGACCCGACCAGACCATGGCTCAGAGGTGGTTATCTTGTGGGACCCGACCAGACCAGGGCTCAGAGGTGGTTCTCTTGTGGGACCCGACCAGAACAGGGCTCAGTGGTGGTTCTCTTGTGGGACCCGACCGGACCAGGGCTCAGTGGTGGTTATCCTGTGGCTGTGGGACCCGACCAGACCAGTAGTGCTCGGTGGTGGTTCTCTTGTGGGACCCGACCAGACCAGGACTTAGTGGTGGTTCTCTTGTGGGACCCGACCAGACCAGGGCTCAGTGGTGGTTCTCTTGTGGGACCCGACCAGACCAGGGCTCGGTGGTGATTCTCTTGTGGGACCCGACCAGACCAGGGCTCAGTGGTGGTTCTCTTGTGGGACCCGACCATGGCTCAGTGGTGGTTCTCTTGTGGGACCCGACCAGGGCTCGGTGGTGATTCTCTTGTGGGACCCGACCAGACCAGGGCTCAGTGGTGGTTCTCTTGTGGGACCCGACCAGGGCTCGGTGGTGGTTCTCTTGTGGGACCCGACCAGACCAGGGTTCGGTGGTGGTTCTCTTGTGGGACCCGACCAGGGCTCGGTGGTGGTTCTCTTGTGGGACCCGACCAGACCAGGGTTCGGTGGTGGTTCTCTTGTGGGACCCGACCAGACCAGGGCTCAGTGGTGGTTTTCTTGTGGGACCCGACCAGGGCTCGGTGGTGGTTCTCTTGTAGGACCCGACCAGACCAGGGCTCAGTGGTGGTTCTCTTGTAGGACCCGACCAGACCAGGGCTCGGTGGTGGTTCTCTTGTGGGACCCGACCAGACCAGGGCTCAGTGGTGGTTCTCTTGTGGGACCCGACCAGGCAAGGGCTCAGTGGTGGTTCTCTTGTAGGACCCGACCAGGGCTCGGTGGTGGTTCTCTTGTGGGACCCGACCAGACCAGGGCTCAGTGGTGGTTCTCTTGTGGGACCCGACCAGGGCTCGGTGGTGGTTCTCTTGTGGGACCCGACCAGACCAGGGCTCAGTGGTGGTTCTCTTGTAGGACCCGACCAGACCAGGGCTCTGTGATTGTTCTCTTGTGGGATTCGACTAGACCAGGGCTCAGTGGTGGTTCTCTTGTAGGACCCGACCAGACCAGGGCTCGGGTGTGGTTCTATTGTGGGACCAGACCAGGGCTCAGTGGTGGTTTTCTTGTGGGACCCGACCAGGGCTCGGTGGTGGTTCTCTTGTGGGACCCGACCAGACCAGGGCTCGGTGGTGGTTCTCTTGTGGGACCCGACCAGACCAGGGCTCGGTGGTGGTTCTCTTGTGGGACCCGACCAGACCAGGGCTCAGTGGTGGTTCTCTTGTAGGACCCGACCAGACCAGGGCTCGGTGGTGGTTCTCTTGTGGGACCCGACCAGACCAGGGCTCAGTGGTGGTTCTCTTGTAGGACCCGACCAGACCAGGGCTCGGTGGTGGTTCTATTGTAGGACCCGACCAGACCAGGGCTCAGTGGTGGTTCTCTTGTGGGACCCGACCAGACCAGGGCTCAGTGGTGGTTCTCTTGTGGGACCCGACCAGACCAGGGCTCAGTGGTGGTTCTCTTGTAGGACCCGACCAGGGCTCGGTGGTGGTTCTCTTGTGGGACCCGACCAGACCATGGCTCACTGGTGGTTCTCTTGTGGGACCCGACCAGACCAGGGCTCAGTGGTGGTTCTCTTGTGGGACCCGACCAGACCAGGGCTCAGTGGTGGTTCTCTTGTGGGACCCGACCAGACCAGGGTTCGGTGGTGGTTCTCTTGTGGGACCCGACCAGACCAGGGCTCAGTGGTGGTTCTCTTGTGGGACACGACCAGACCAGGGCTCAGTGGTGGTTCTCTTGTGGGACCCGACCAGGGCTCGGTGGTGGTTCTCTTGTGGGACCCGACCAGACCAGGGCTCAGTGGTGGTTCTCTTGTAGGACCCGACCAGACCAGGGCTCTGTGATGGTTCTCTTGTGGGATTCGACTAGACCAGGGCTCAGTGGTGGTTCTCTTGTAGGACCCGACCAGACCAGGGCTCGGGTGTGGTTCTATTGTGGGACCAGACCAGGGCTCAGTGGTGGTTTTCTTGTGGGACCCGACCAGGGCTCGGTGGTGGTTCTCTTGTGGGACCCGACCAGACCAGGGCTCAGTGGTGGTTCTCTTGTGGGACCCGACCAGACCAGGGTTCGGTGGTGGTTCTCTTGTGGGACCCGACCGGACCAGGGCTCAGTGGTGGTTCTCTTGTGGGACCCGACCAGATTAGGTAGTACTCCCGGACGAGTGTAGAATAATGCTTGGCTAATAATATCCATACACAATAATTAATAGTTATCAGTAATTAATACATATATATATATATGCCTTATGTCTTATATAATATACATCTAACATTTACAATTTAGTTATTATGGTTTTTATATGTAAATAACATTATTAGTTTATTTCAATTCCATGGTATCGTATATCATCCAACGCAATGCACCAAATTTATAATAATTGTTGAAACCTAGCAACCATTTCAAAACATAATAGACGCCCAATACTTCACTTCATAGTTATGTGTTTCTGTAATTAAAAATAAAATATAGTTGGGGGAGGGGGGGGGGGGGGGGTCTAATTAATAGGTTTAAAATATCTAGGCCTATTATTTCTTATTACTTTCAAATTTGTAATTTTGGATTTACGAGAAAGGCATTTCCTAAAGGAAATGCAACCACGAAGCTAAGGAAAATTAAACAAACGGCCACACTTTGGTTCGTTGCTTAGCCTAGTTTAGTAGCAATTGTCAATAATTAACTTCTATTCCCATGGAAACTAGAGTTCTCTGGAACTGTTGCTTTAACCTTTGAAAAAAAAATCAGTACAGATTGTGGTTCAGATAACACATATACTGAGTTTCCGAAAATATTGTAGTTTATGTCCAAATTACCGATTTTCTATCAAAATGCATCTGTTTGCAGTGGTTGTCATGGAAACTGAAAAATAGAACAATGTAATTCGGATGCAGAATAAGTCATATAGTGGGGGTAGGTGTTGGTCCCAAGTCATAATACTATTAACTTGTGCTTCAAATTATCATTTTATAAATTTTAACATCTGTTTAGACTTGTTGCTATGGTAACTGTATTTTCTAATTAACCTCAAACGGCTTGTATATGGACCTTATAGATGAGTTGCAAAACCCCAAGTTTAAATACAATACAGTTTTGCTACAAATAGAGTTATCAATATAGATTTGAATGATATAGAGTTTAATAAACTACAGTTACCGTGGTAACTAAATTTCTGGAATAATTTAAGTTTCACTAAAAGTTCCAACTAGTGGTCCAGATAACACACCCAGTTTTGTAAAATTTTATCGTGAAGTCTATGTCCAAATGATTAAGTTTTGAATAAAAACATCTGTTTTCAGCGGTTGTCATGGTAACTGAAAAATAGAACAATGTAATTCGGATGCAGAATAAGTTATATAGTGGGGGTAGGGGTTGGTCCCAAGTCATAACACCTTAACCTTAGGCTACAAATTAACATTTTATAAATTTTAACATCTGTCTAGCCCGGTTGCCAAGGTAACTGGATTTTCTATTTAACCTCAATCGGCTCTGCTATGGACCTTATAGTTGTGTTGAGAAACCCCAAGTTTATATCTATTATAGTTTTCCTACAAATAGAGTTTTAAATATTGACTTGAAATACATAGACTTTTTTCTTAAGTCCGTTGCCATGGAAACCAGATTTTTCCTGGATATGAGACCCAGCCCAAAAGATGCGCCTCGACGAGTAGTATATACATGCAAAATTTCAGGGTACTTTTAAAGGCTAGTTTTTTCACCGGTCAAAAAAAACCAAATCTGCCCCATACAAGTAAAATAGCCCACTATGAATAGACCATCTCAGCTAAGGAAAATCTTTCTTAGCGAAAGTAGTTGATTTTCCTTAGCTTCGTGGACAATTTGGCATGAGCAAAGTTAGACAAAATCTTTGATACTTTGAAGAGTTCATTAAAAGGTATATACTTAAATTTTATGGAATCAAATTCAATGCCTGTCTTTGATTGTTAAGAAAAGGCAAAAGGATAATTATTTCTGAGCCAACAAACAGGAAACTCACCATAATCATTTTAAGTTGTCGTGACGACGTCACCACTGGACGCATTTGATGATTCGCCAGTGACTCTCCTGTAGTGGCGGGTGGCGCGGGAATAGGCCCGTTTAACGGAACGCCGACAACTGACTGTGCGAGACTCGGCGAGATATGATTGGTCAATCTCCGGGTTGCCAGTCAACAAGGAGAGTTTACTGCCGAGTAGCCACTGCCTGCGGAAGGTGTAAAGTGTTTGTGGATTTTGTTTGTAAACATTACTTTTTTTTACAATGAATTATGCATTAAACTAATTACACTAATAAAATCATAATTAATATTATATTATATAGAAAATAAATATTAAAATTTACATAAATGAAAAAATATAAATGATATATTATTTTACCCACCAGGTGCGTTTAGTATCAAAGAAGAGAACCAAATAGTAAACTTTATATGGGTCGGGCGGGCGTATAGCGAGTACATCTAGCGGCGGTACTGGTATTGGTATCCCGTTGTGGGTGAACCCCGCCCTCGGCATCTCGGGGTCTATGACCAGGGCGGGGTAGGAGGGATATCCCCGACACTTGGCCCAAACTATATCCAGGGGTTGGGGTGCTCGCTCCTCGAATTCGCACACATCCGATGGGCCGGGTTTATCTAATCCGGCTGAAAATTAAGCGAAATACTTCTACATTCCATATACGGATTTTGTAAAGATAAGATTATAACAGACTGGAAAAAAAATGTTTAGCCAACTTGTCAAGCAATTGTTTATACAACTCATATGTGGGGGCGAGCCACGAGGTATGAGCCTAAGCATGAGCAACCGACTTGTAAAATTTGTTTATATTTGGTAATCGTGTGGAAGGCGAAAAGTGTCGAAAGTTGGAGACAATTTCACTCAGAAGGCCTTTAGTATTTTAGACAATACCTTTGTACCGTGGTGCTAAAAACTGTATGACATCGACATGATGTGTCACCACAGCACGTCTTATTTACAATTAAGATATCAATAATATAGTAAAGAAATGTAATTAAACGTTACAAACTCAACCCAAACTTACGTTTCGTTACGGACTTCTCTGATAGATTGGATACCTTATCGTCACCACCACTGTCGCTCCCACCCGAACCATCTGATGAACTGCTCTCCGACGATCCCTTCTCTCCATCATCTTCCGTCTCGGAGGTACTAGCTATTACAGCTTTATCATTTCGATATTTCTGCGCAAAAACACAATAATAGCGTTAGAGGGTAAATATCAGTAATAATAGCTTTAGAGGGTGAATATCAGTAATAATAACTCATTTTGTTCTTACAATATTAGCTATAGTAATTAAAAAAACATTAATATATTTTTATTTAAAAAGCATTAATATATTGTCCGTTTAACGCCCACACAAAGACCAGTGTTTCACGAGTTGATTAATTGATTGATTCGTTTTAATTCCTGTACAAAACATGTAAAAAGGAATATTATACATACTGATACTATAAACAAACAATAAACCATACATGATAAGCATACGACATTCTGTACCGTTACTACAATTAAACATTCAATGTAAATCTATAATTAAACAGTATAAAATAAATAATTAATTATAGCAACTTTCAATAAACGGTATGCAGTTCATATGTTAAAACGGGATACATTTCTTAAGTTAGAACAAAATATAAATAATCATAATTAATTAATTGCAGGTTGATTCTCTTTTATGGTTCATAAATATTTGGTTCATAAAATAATTTAAGTAAAAACAAACATTCGCAGAAAATGGAAATAAAAGTTGATGAAAGCCAATTAAACCTTGAAATCTATAACTTAACATTACAATAAATTCGAGATTCTAACTAAAGCGGTATACAGTTCGGTAAGTAATAAGTTCCGTAAGTAAAAAAAGTAAAAAGGGTCTAATTACATATAGAGGAAAACAATCGCCATTAAGGGGGGGGGGGGGGGGGGGGGGGTACCCCCTCAGGAGAGTTTTTTTAAACAGCTCACAAACTTCGTGTTGTAGGTCAGTATCATTGTTATGTTGTGTTCAGCCAACGTGGGAAAGGCCAAAGAGCAACAAAAATTGAAATTTTAAATTTTTTTGTGTCCCTCTACCGGCAAGTGGCGGAATTAAATATTTCACTAAAAACACTACTAGTCCCTTAATATTTTTCGAATTTTTTTGAAACCAACTTTTTTGGACTCAGCACCGTCGTTTCTACAAAAATTATCCAGCCGATTTTTTAAATTATGAATTTTTAAGTAAATTAATTAAATTTATTAATTAAAATTAATTAAAATTTTCATTAATATTAAAAAAAAAAATTTTTTCAAAAAAGTGCTGGATAATTTTTCAAGATGTTCAAAAAACCTTTCAAACGAGCAATAAATTATCGAATTTGGGTGAAAAACGGCGGAGGAGTACTATTTTGAAAAATGGAAATATCGTGAAATGTAATTCCGAGATAATTTGCTTTAAAATTTGAACCTTCCCGCTCAAACCTGAGTGTCTGTAGTCTGTTAATCGGTCAGTAATGTTTGACACTATGGCTTCACACCAACTCACTAAAATTATCAATATGGGGGTTTTCAGGGTCGGTGATTTCATTTCTGATATCAGTTTTAATGTTTGGTGGCATCTAATATTTCTGTCTGACAGCATGTCTGTCTGTCTGTCTTCTAAATTTTGACGGGCAAACTGATAGACGGAAAGACAGCAATAACTCGAGAACTAAAAATGATCTCGCCAAACTGTTTCAAGATTTGAACTCCCCATTAAATTCTGCATCAGATGAAATAGAAAACCAAAAATGTGAAAATTTTACCCAAAGGAGGGGGTACCCCCCCCTTAATTAAATAAAACATGTAGTTTGTTTATAAAATAATATGGGTAAAAACACTAAAAACTGTGGGTAAAGTTCATCAAGGTTTATGTAAGCAACCAGCGCTTTTGAGGAGCGAGTTCTAATTTTAATCTGTTCAAACATTTATTTTGAAGAACGGTATTGAAAGCAGATGTATAATCAATAAAAACGCATTTAACAATAGTAGGCCGACTTTCCATGCCTGATATTACTTGATGTAGTAATGTAGCTATAGCATCCGCAGTTGATAACCCTTTTTTATACGCAAAGCTTCAATGGAAATCCTTTCGAATCGTCCATCGTGCTAATTCAGCTTATTAATTAATCATGATTTCGGACACAGCGCCCTAGTCCTCTCTCTCTATTAATTATTATTAAATAGTTCAATAATTGATCTCGTTTACTTTAAATAGCAAAAAAGAATTGTAGCTCACTCGGAAATAAAGTCACGTTTACTAAGAGCAGTGAGTGAACCTTTTAAGTTAAGTTAATTTCAACATTTCACCCTTTTAACTTTAATTCCATTATCGCACACATAATTTAATATTAATTTATCTTCGCTCTATAGAGGTGTCTGTTCTCCGCCCATGTGAAGAATACCAGGTTTTCACTTTTCGGTCGACTTTTTATTGGAATTTTATATATGAAGATTTTCTATTTTTCCAAATTTATCCTTATTAAGTGTTTTATAGTGCTTATTTCTGTCTTATGAATGGGATAATCTTTTAGATCTTCCACAATAAACCCTCCCACTCCGTTTCCTAAAGGAATGCCTGTTCACCACCATGGGTAATCTTCCACAGTAAACCCTTCCACTCCGTTTCCTAAAGGAATGCCTGTTCACCACCATGGGTAATCTTCCACAGTAAACCCTCCCACTCCGTTTCCTAAAGGAATGCCTGTTCACCACCATGGGTGATCTTCCACAGTAAACCCTTCCACTCTGTTTCCCAAAGAAATGCCTGTTCACCACCATGGGTGATCTTCCCCAGTAAACCCTTCCCTCCGTTTCCTAAAGGAATGCCTGTTCACCACCATGGGTGATCTTCCCCAGTAAACTCTTCCACTCCGTTTCCTAAAGGAATGCCTGTTCACCACCATAGGTGATCTTCCACAGTAAACCCTTCCACTCTGTTTCCCAAAGAAATGCCTGTTCACCACCATGGGTGATCTTCCCCAGTAAACCCTTCCCTCCGTTTCCTAAAGGAATGCCTGTTCACCACCATGAGTGATCTTCCCCAGTAAACCCTCCCACTCCGTTTCCTAAAGGAATGCCTGTTCACCACCATTGGTGATCTTCCCCAGTAAACCCTTCCACTCCGTTTCCTAAAGGAATGCATGTTCACCACCATGGGTGATCTTCCCCAGTAAACCCTTCCACTCCGTTTCCTAAAGGAATGCCTGTTCACCACCATGGGTGATCTTCCCCAGTAAACCCTTCCACTCCGTTTCCTAAAGGAATGCCTGTTCTCCACCATGGGGATCTTCCACAGCAAACCCTTCCACTCTGTTTCCTAAAGGAATACCTGTTCACCACCATGGGTGATCTTCCCCAGTAAACCCTTCCACTCCGTTTCCTAAAGGAATGCCTGTTCACCACCATGGGTGATCTTCCACAGTAGACCCTTCCACTCCGTTTCCTAAAGGAATGCCTGCTCACCACCATGGGTGATCTTCCACAATAAACCCTTCCACTATGTTTCCTAAATGAGTGTCTGTTCACCACCATGGGTGATCTTCCCCAGTAAACCATTCCACTCTGTTTCCTAAAGGAATGCCTGCTCACCACAATGGGTGATCTTCCACTGTAAACCATTCCACTCTGTTTCATAAAGGAATGCCTGTTAACCAACATGGGTGATCTTCCACAGTAAACCCTTCCACTCTGTTTCCTAAAGGAATGCCTGCTCACCACCATGGGTGATCTTCCACAGTAAACCATTCCACTCTGTTTCATAAAGGAATGCCTGTTCACCAACATGGGTGATCTTCCACAGTAAACCCTTCCACTCCGCTTCCTAAAGGAATGCCTGTTCACCACTATGGGTGATCTTCCACAGTAAACCCTTCCACTCTGTTTCCCAAGTTGCCTTGGTTCCCATTTATCGACCACTGAAGGATGAAAGCCGGGGTTGGGCTAGGCTGCAGCATTTAAAGCACTGAACCCAAATAGTGCTGCCTCATATAGGGATCGAACCAGGGCTCCCTAATTGGAAGCCCAGGAATGTCACCACTCGACCAAGCTGCTGCTTATTTCTATCTTATAACCTGTATATAGATACTTATTCGTTAATTTATTGTTTTGGTTAGAATCAGCCCTTCTGAAAATCTGGTATTATTCACATGGGAGTAAACTGAAAAGTGAAATATTACGGCAGAGAGTCTAGTATACTTCACATGGGCCGTCTGTTCAGCTCGCATACTTACAGAAAAGCTATCGTTCTCCGTCCCGTTAGACCTAGTGTATGACGCCCCTATCCTTCCTGCTTGTTGTATTCTCCGAGTCCGATGAACAGGCGAGGCGGGCCCGGAACCCGGTTCCGATTCTTCGTCACCGGAAGGTTCGTCGCTATGAATAGCCCCAGCCGCCTCTCTGTGGGACGTAAACGCGCTCGATTTCCTATTGGATAAGAAGAAACTTAATCATCAATGACAAAACGTACACAAAAAAATCTGGGGCGAGCCACGAAGTAAGCAAGCATATGATAAGGGTACCGCTGTTTCAACCGCTGTCCGTCCGTCGGTCTGTTCGTTTAGACTGTCAAAAGTCTGAAAAAGAACTTGAGTGGGGAATTCTTCAGTTATCCAGTCTATGGCTAGAGGGCCACCAGGCAACCGTTGAAATAGTGGCATCCATTGCTTACTTGGACCCGCGCGATGCCCACACGAACGTGTAATGCACTGCTTCTAGACTACCAGTCTGCGAATTAGAGGTCTGAATCATTGGGAAAGGAAGGCATTTCATCAATCAAATCAGGCCAATATTATAACTGTTATTTTTGACCAATGAATACCCAGCTGCTATTATATTAGTCATACTAACCTGTTGGGTTGACCAATCAATACCCAGCTGCTATTATATTAGTCATACTAACCTGTTGGGTTGACCAATCAATACCCAGCTGCTATTATATTAGTCACACTAACCTGTTGGGTTGACCAATCAATACACAGCTACTATTATATAAGTCATACTAACCTGTTGGGTTGACCAATCAATGCCCAGCTGCTATTATATTAGTCATACTAACCTGTTGGGTTGACCAATCAATACACAGCTGCTATTATATTAGTCATACTAACCTGTTGGGTTGACCAATCAATACACAGCTGCTATTATATTAGTCATACTAACCTGTCGGGTTGACCAATCAATACCCAGCTGCTATTATATTAGTGATACTAACCTGTTGGGTTGACCAATTAATATCCAGCTCTATTATTAGTCATTCTAACCTGTTTGGGTGACCAATCAATATCCAGCTGGGTCGATTACGCAAAAAATGGCCAAATTCCAGGTTAAAAAATTTAAAAAAAAATTTTTCGCAAACCCTATCAAACCATACATATTTTGAAAGCCCTTTATGTGCTGATTTCAAATTTCATAGTAAAGAAGTTATGGACGAAAAACCTATGTCCTGTCGGTAACGATTTGTCTCATATGTAACGCAAGTTTAAACCGATCAGGTAGTCGCTAGAGTTTAAACTGACCAATCAAATAAGAAATAATTTGGAGGCATTTTATTATGACATAATATCGAAATTATTATGATACAGTTATATGCAATATTACAACATACAATATGACAATATACAATACTGCAATATAAATTATTAAATGCACAACTCCTGATAAACAACCGCGACCTCTATACTAACAGCAGAACTGTTGAACAGACCAATACCCGTTAATATCCTTCTGCCAACCTAATAAGTTCTCGTCTAACCAATAAGACACAAAGACTGCTCTACTGTTAAGTAAAGGGGATCAGGAGCGTGCTATTACTAAATTGTAAGGGTTGCTAAATACAAAACCGCTACTTACCGTTAGATGGCGCTAATCTGCCGTCCACTAATATATTTTACTAATTTTACACTACTCCTGCAAAATCGCTTGTTCCTTTCTCTACCGATCGCTCGATAGAGAGCTAACTGTTCGAATCTATGAGCCACGCGGGAATAACCAAAACAATAAACCCGAGTCGGCTCCCTAAGCTTACTTAAGACGAGTGCGAGAGGCCTTGCACTCAGAGTATTCTTACGCCTAATTTTATCACTATTAAAGCACGCTATTACCTACGTCTTTCTAATCGCGAATACTGGAGGTTCCCTAACGTAATGTGTGAATGCGAGAATATTTAAAATATCAAAATGGTACAGTATCTGTTTCTACGTGGATAATACCACTCCGGGTCTAAAACTGCCCGCGACTGGCTTTAGGCCAGCAAAATTACTAGCGTATCGTGCGTACCGAATAGTGCGTTCTAGCTGATTGTCCGCTAATGCAAATAACCGCTCAGCGTGAATAGTTTACAGTACACTAATTATTACCTTAGCTACTCTCCGCTATGCTGCGTACTAATTCTTAATTTTTTACTAATTAATTACAGTCACAAATATTTAACAGCGTACTAATTACTAAGAGTTCCAGAATACGTAATTCTAATTTATCACGCAACAGGTTTCGCTAGTAATAGCCTAATTTGCCGTATTACTTTGACCTAATCAATAACTAATTATTGTAACTAAGAAATAGAAATCAATCAAAGGAAAAGAGCGCCTATCTAAGCATTCGTAATCTTAGGCACACTTCAATAACACACCAATCAGCGTTAGAAATCACAGTTTACAATTGTGCAATTCACTACTCGTACTCCACACTCAACGTTTTAATACGCGCAGGCCTCTCCCGGGTACATCTAGGATTCCTAACTAACCCAATTCCTGCCCCCTAATACTAAATAGAGACAAAACCTGGATCATCAGCCCCCTAATTTGCTGTACCGGCGATCGGTCTGCGTGCCGCAGTGCAAGTTACCCGCCCGCAACGGTGACCCTAGCCAGCGTTGCCCGCTTTGAATCCTCCGCTCTCTCCTAGTCGCCCAACCCCCCGATGCGCCCACCGCCCACTGGCACCTTAGCCCTCCATTACGCTAATAGCTACCGTAGCGGCGCATGCAAATCACAAAGTCTGACAGTTTCAGGAATCCCTTGGGATTATTGCGCAGAAAAGAATCACATAGAACCATCAATCAAAGGTAGAAATCATAGTTCGATTGTAATTTGCAGTAATCGAAGGAATTATTGAGAAACACAAGCAAAGTAATCGCACTAGCAAATCATTCCAAGAAATTAATCAAAATTAGCAAATTGCAGAAAAATACAAAATTAGAGACAGCTCAGCAAGTAAATTGTAACAGGGGTGTATCATGTGACAGATTGATGATAGGCTCTACCGGCACACCGCCAATTTATAGGTGATCCGGATGGGATGATGCAATAGGGTGACTCAATCGCTTTCTTATTGGCTCTCCAGTCCGTGCTAGCACTAGACCAACCTGGAAGCAGCTAGTCCAATAAGGAGGCCGGATTGTAGCCCTATTTGCTCCCTTTCCTCGAATTATTACCATATATGGTAATGGTTCACGTCTCTGGCTGCTGAATGGCCAGGACGGCGTCCCTATATGCTAGCCCTACTAAAGCTAATATCAGCAAGCACGGAATCCAGGGTCCGAATAAACTTACCCTGGAACTATCTACATATAACCTAATACAAAATTACGTAGGTAGAGCTACATACTATACAAAATGAATGGATGCAAAATATATGGGCGTTTTAACTTCCTTACCTAAATACCACTGCGTTATTATGCCTTATCTAAAATATCATGCTGCACAACGGACTAATATTACATACAGTATAACGGACTAATATTGCATACTGCATAATGGACTAATATTGCATACTGCATAATGGACTAATATTGCATACTGCATAATGGACTAATATTGCATACTGCATAATGGACTAATATTGCATACTGCATAATGGACTAATATTGCATACTGCATAATGGACTAATATTGCATACTGCATAATGGACTAATATTGCATACTGCATAATGGACTAATACTGTGGATACAGCGCCATATACCGTAACACCGCTCCAAGGGAAATCATATAATGTTTCCCTCCAATTGTAGAAGAGTATAAGGTGATGTATACAAAACAAATAAATTTCTTCCAACCAATCTAAATAACATAATAATTCTACTATTTACAAATATTGCCATAGATATTGCATAATGAATTACATACAAATTAAATTCACAAAATATTATCTCTCTCACTGTTTAACGATTATTACATACAAATTAAATTTACAAAATATTGTTTCTCGTTCATTCTTACTACATAATGATTACTACATACAAAATCAAATATAAATTTTGCTAGGGCAAGTGAAAGGAGTAAGCCAAACCCGCAGGTTTGTCTCCCCAATCACTTCCTTCGCCTCTTTCATAATATAAATTCAAATAACTCAACTAGTGTATATGAGTCTAGTCGAAGATTTTCAAATGCTACAATATACATCAGAGCGACGATGATGTATATATCTAGAGTCTGTCGCCCTGTGCCATAATGTATTATCGACCCGCTCCTGGGTTCTTTGGGCTCGCTCCTCTCTTTCGCCCCCTTCCCAGATACACTAATCTACCTCTAGTTGACTCCGTTGACGGCGTCCGTGAGGCGTCACTCCCCGGAACCGACGACGACGTTCCCTGAGCCCCGACAGATTCTCGGCTCGAACTTCTCCCTCGGCCTCGTCCCAATTGTCGCGCTCCCGTGGTCGCTTCCGCCAACTCTTCCTTATGCAGTTGCACTCGCGCTTTTTCAGACGCCCCCTGCGCCTTGCGCTGCAACCTTTGCGCTTCTATAATAGACGCTTGTGTCCTTCTGGGCTCCTCCCCGAGGCGCACCCACGAGGC
>JAUCBJ010000927.1:0-29815 GCA_032718475.1 Nemertoderma westbladi | reverse complement strand
CGTATCAGCATTTTGGTATGAGTAAAATGTACACACAGAAATTTCAGCATTATTGTTTGAAATGAAATTGCTACCAACTGGCGAAACATCATCATTTCTAATGGAACTGAAACCAACAAAAATTACGAAAAAATGACAGAATATTTGTAAACAGAGTCAATATACTACCGACAACTAACAGTATACAGTATATTTAACTTATACCGGTGTAACATATACAGCAGTTATACCGGTTTTGTACGGTAGAGAGATGTCCTTTACCGTACCTTTGCTGTTACCAAACACCCCACACTACCACACAAACTTACCTTTAGTAACCGATCTCCGATTAGTTAACCGAATGAACTTCGAATTGAATTGAAATTCGTCGTTCCACCCATACTTATAGTCTTAAAATACTGGTAACGTTCGAATGAAGGAACCAATAGTGTGGGACCAATCCTGCAGTTTCTGACCATCTGGCAGATGCTTCAGCCAATGGTAAGCCACAGGTCATAGGCCTTAGAGTAAGCCATAGGCCATAGGCCTTAGAACGCCTACTCTAAGCTGGTGGAATTCAGGATCACCCCAGATCTGCTCGCTGAATGCCGTAGCCCAAAGACAGGGCACACCCATCTCTTCACGGTTGGGTGCAACTTACGCCCGCGTACAAACTTCGCCTTTGCCCGCGTCCAATCTTCGCACACGTCCAAAATTCGCCCGGGGGAAACCTTCGCCCGCGAGCAACCTTAGCCCAATAATATTTGTGTTAGTAACCATTTCAGTTACCAATTGAGAGAGAAAGGAGCAGGTTACAGAGAAGGCTTTTTCTAACCAAAACAGTAAACGATGTCGTTACCAATTGAGGGAAAGGAGCATGTTACAGATACGGTTTTTTTTAACCAAAAATAATAATGGTTTTGTGGGCGAAGGTTGCTGGCGGGCGAAGATTGGCTGAAGGCGAAGGTAAGGTTTCCGACAGTCGATAGTTGCTCATTTTGAGGGCGAAGATTCGACACGTCGAAACCTTTTTCGCAGGCGAAGTTTGCTGCGTACCTCTCTTCAACAATCCTAAAAAAAAACGATTCGTTTGTGAGGACATGAACGGGTTCTGGTACTTCCCGTGGGTTTATCGGATCGCAGAGTATGCACTATAATATAACAATGGAGGTGTCTCATTGGTTCCCCCAAGCTTAACACTAGAACACTAGAAAAACTAGAACGCTTTGCAGGACATTGCTTTCGCCGTGAGGACCAGCCAGTGCATAATCTTGTGCTTTGGCAGCCTCATGGAGTGAATAACCATGGTGGACAGCCCATGACCTTCTTGAGACGCATCTTAAAGGTCACTGGCCTTGAAGGTGCGGATGATCTAGCAAATGTCATTGGTGATAGGGAGTTGTGGCGGCGCAATTTTGTCGACAAGCCGGCACAGCATTCTTGAAAATGCAGCTGCAATGCAGCATCCTAGTAGTAGTAGTAGTACAGTAGTACGCACCATTCTAAATCTAACACCCCGTGTCTGTCTGATTTTCAACTGGCCTTCGCCGATAGCTAGTAGCCGCTGCTACTAGCTGGCTGCAACCGCTAGCTACTGGCCACAAAGCCAGTAGGTAATGGCCGCGCCGCTACATTACTAGCCCATGTCAGCTACATTACTAGCCCATGTCAGCTACATTACTAGCCCATTTCAACCATGTCAGAGACGCTATTTTTTGAATTTCCCTCACGAGCCGACAATCATTGAAATATTGCAGCTTGCATTCACATTTTCTTTTCAGCAGCCTGTTATTTTTTCTTTTCAGTGAGCATAAGGTTACTTTTGCGTTAAAAACCACATAATTATTAACCGCAATTAAAAATTCAAGAAATCCTTCAAATTATTTTATATAATATTTTATGATGCGTGACAACTGAAAGATGCACAACTATAACATAATTATACGTCACACCTATGTATACAGTAGGAAAATAAACATGGTTGCAGATACTGTACTGTATTGTGTGCAACATGGTACAGTAAATAGCTACTGTACCTATATGTTACATCATGGGAACCGGGCTGCTTTCCAATATAAAATGATAATTGGTTCTTGGAATTCGTTGTGCAATAATGCAACATTCCGAAGACAGATGGGTTTTATGATCAGTTTCATTATGTTCTGGACGTCATCAAGGTAAACTACATTTTTAATTTAGTATAACTTTTTATAAATGTTGTTACTCGGCTAGAGAACTCTTACAGAACATTATTAATGTACTGTAGTGAATGAATGTAGTTGCATCAATAAACACCACATGGTTTAATGCTACCATTCGCTTTACATACGAAATAAATGACTGACATTCAGTACCCGATCTAAAACAATTGAATTACATAAACTCACATATTTCCCTCGTTTGCAGATGCGAGAGATATTTTGATAACACTAAACATCTTAACTGAGAGATCCTTCCTCCCAATGGCCCTTCTATCCCAAAGTGTACACTTATTACAGTATATCTAATAAAAACTAAATTTTTACCAATTTAGGAAAACGTCTTTGGTCTACATCCACAAATTGTTTGAATTACCTGGAATGAACCTAAAATTGAGAAAATTATAGAATCGGACCATCGGATCAGGGTGCACAATGATAACTCTAGACATGTACTGTATAGCCTACAACTGTACCACGTCTATTCCCAATCACATAGGAATAGATGTAGTACATCGGCCTACCGGTAATGTAATTTTGTAACTTATGTAAATTTGCATTTTTGTAACGTTTTTACATCGATGCTTCGACCTGCCAATATATTTTAAAATACTCACAAACAATTTCTTTAAATTTATAGTATAATTATAATTATACAGTACAGGCCACCATAAAACGCAGATTTGTACAACTGTGAACACATTTTATGTGACGGGATCTAGGGATCCCGACCGGATTTGTGGACTACGCGTCACCGTGCTTGCTTTGGGGAATGCTGCTGGTATTTAGGCCGAGGCCGCTGCAGTAAAATAATTAGAGTTGATGTTGTCTCTTGATATTTAGATAACAGTATTAGTAATAACACAGTAAGGATTGATTGATAATATATTGTAGCGGACTACCATGGACAAGGGCACACAAAAGATACTGATAGACCCTTGGCTCAATATAACTCACTAGTTGGCTCGCCCACGGAATGGCTCGCCCCAACTAGAGAATATACTTTCAGTATACAGTGCAATACTGTAGCACTTAGGCCTACTGCATTAGGCTGTCAGGCTTCTGATTGTCTGAACATCATATTGACAATATAATACGGATATAAAACCTATTCTTATATTTTGTTATAATGTTATAAAGTGGGACGCTAAAGAGACGACTCTCTGCGTACCTACATTGGTGACCCGGCGATTCTAGTCTACCAATCGACACGCGACCACAACCACGAGTCAGCCCGGACGAACGCGAACTCAGCCATGGCCGAACAGAACGCCGTTTCGCTGAAACTTCGCTGTTTCTGGCCCCTGGGACCCAACGTGTGGCTCCTCCAAGCTGAAGCCCAGTTCTATGCGCTATAACCGCGGACGAAACGCGGTACTATTACGTCGTTGCCGCGCTCGACCAGACCGTGGCCAGTCGGTTAGTAGCCACCATTTCCAACCCGCCTGCAACAGGAAAATACGAGTTCCTGAAAGCCGCACTGCTCCGAGTTTACAGCCTCACCCCCAACCAAAAGGCTGCAAAACTACTAAACCTACCGGGACTCGGGGACAGGAAACCAACGGAGCTGCTCGACTACATGCTCGCCCTACACGGCACCAACCCAGTCGACCACCTCTTCCTCCAGCTGTTCCTTCAACAGCTTCCCGACGACGTCCGGATAACCGTTTCCGCACTCAAGCTCACTGATGTGCACGAACTCGCAAACGCTGCCAACGCCGTCATCGAGGCGAAGGCTCAGCAAACCCCGGCGTACGGAGTTAGTCGCCCTCCGCGAGGCGATAAACCGCCACCGAGGATGAGCACATCTGATCGCCGCGTCAGCGACTCCACCTTGTGCTGGTAACATGCTAAGTACGGTACCAAAGCCAAGAACTGCCGTGGGCCGTGCACGTTCCCGGCAGGAAACGGCCCGACCAGCCGCTAGTGGTGACAAGTTCAGCTGGTCGGAGTAGTTCCAGTTGCCTACTCTACGTTTGGGATAACAACGCTGGTCTGCGTTTCCTCATCGACTGTGGGGCTGAGGTGAGCGTTTTTCCCGCCTCCCCACGAGAACGGCGTTTTCCCACACTGACCGACCCGCTAGTTGCCACGAACGGCAGCACAATACGTACGTATGGAACTCGGGATATTCCCCTGAACTTAAACCTTGGCCGGATGAACTGGGAATTTACCCTCGCCGACGTCTCACAGCCAATTCTCGGCGCGGATTTTTTCAGTGACAACGGACTCCTCATCGACATCCACAGTCAACGCCTCATCGACGCGGAAACCTTCGCCAGTATTCCAGCATGTCTCGCCAATACTGTCGCCCCCGCTCTCCACACTGTCGACCAACCGAGCAACATATACCGAGAACTGCTATCGAATTATCCTGCTCTCACCAAGCCGTGTTTCTCCCAACCGAGCACCAAACACGGCGTCGAGCACCATATCCCCACGAAAGGACCGCCAGTGTTCGCTCGACCACGCCGGCTACCGCCCGATAAACTCGTGATCGCTCGACGCGAATTCGAGCAGATGGAACAGATGGGGATAATTCGCCGCTCCTCGAGCACCTGGGCATCCCCACTACACCTCGCCCCCAAACCGAGCGGCGGTTGGCGCCCTTGTGGCGACTACCGCCGCCTCAACGACGCGACTACCCCCGACAGATACCCGATCCCCCACCTACAGGATTTCTCCTCCCAACTCGACGGCACTAGAATATTTTCGAAGGTCGATCTAGTTCGGGGATACCATCAAATCCCGGTGGCGGAGGAAGACATTCCAAAGACTGCGGTGATTACTCCGTTCGGGTTATTCGAATTTGTTCGAATGCCTTTTGGAACCCGTAATGCCGCACAATCCTTCCAAAGACTGATGGACAACATCTGCCGGGGCCTCCATTTCGCGTTTGTTTATCTGGACGACATCCTGATTGCGAGTTCGAACCCCGAGGAACATCTCGAACACCTCCGGTTGCTATTCAGCCGCCTCGCCGCCCACGGACTCATCATCAACCTGAAGAAGTGTATTTTCGGGGTCCAGATACTCACCTTCCTGGGCCACCGAATATCCGCCGCCGGTGCCGAGCCCATACCCGAGAAGGTCGAGGCCATCGCGAACTCCCCCCGCCCCTCCGACAAGAAAGGCCTTCAGAAGTTTCTCGGCATGATAAATTTTTACCACAGGTTTATCCCGCACGCCGCCGAGTTGCTCCACCCACTCCACAATGCGCTCGCCTCTACTGCAAAGTCCATCGTCTGGATTTCCAGCATGGTGGCTGCTTTCGATAACGTCAAGTCCGCGTTGGCCTCCGCCACACTCCTAGTCCACCCGAGCCACACTGCCGCCACCAGCCTCACCGTTGATGCCTCTGACAAAGCAGTTGGTGGCGTCCTTGAGCAATTCCTTGACGGCTCCTGGAAACCCGTTGCTTTCTTCTCGCGGAAACTTCACCCAGCCGAAACCCGATACAATGCATTCGATCGCGAACTCCTAGCATTGTATCTGGGTATTCGGCACTTCCAATATTTCCTCGAGGGGCGTAGTTTCCATGTATACACCCACCACAAACCCCTCACATTTGCCTTCCGCAGTGCCTCGGAGCACTGGTCGCCACGCCAACAGCGACACCTCGCTTTCGTGTCCGAGTTCACCACCGACGTCCGCCACATTGTTGGGAAGTCCAACTTCGTCACCGACGCCCTCTCCCGAGTTGAAATCCCAGACCCACCCGAACTCAATGCTACATCCCGCGACCAACAAATAGACTATTCAGCATTGTCCCAGGCCCAACACGACGACCCTGATGTACAGTCGTACCGCACCGCCATGACGAGCCTTGTCATCAACGACGTCCCTTTCGAGAACGGCGCGTTCACCGTCCTCTGTGACGTTTCGATCCCCAACCCTCGGCCTATTATTCCGGAACAATGGCGACGTAGAGTGTTCGACTCTATCCACGGATTCTCCCACCCCTCCATCCAGTCTCCACGCCGACTCATCGCCAAACGATTCATTTGGTACGGTTTACACCGCGACATCGGGAAGTGGGCAAAGGAGTGTCTCAGATGTCAACGAGCTAAAACTCAACGCCACATATCGGCCCCCTTGAAGACATTTCAAACTCCGGATCGCCGTTTCGAGAAGATCCACGTCGACATCGTGGGTCCCCTTCCCCCCTCCCAAGGCGCAACTTATCTTTTCACCATCATAGACAGGTTCACCCGGTGGCCCGAGGCTGTCCCCATGGCCGACGCCACCGCCATATCCTGCGCCCGCGCACTCCTCGCTCATTGGGTAGCCCACTACGGAGTTCCAGCCAACATAACATCCGACCGCGGCGCCCAGTTCACATCCGAACTGTGGGTTTCCCTCAACGTGTTGCTCGGCTCGGCCGTTAGACTCAAACGCCAATACACGACCACAAATCCAGTTTACATCGCAATCTACGACTTCGAGGAAGACTTGTGAGCCTACCGAGCAACGGAGACCAGTAGACAATGTTTCTAAACGGAATGTTAGAATTCGGACAACCCAACGGACGCGAGCACGTCAGCCACCGTATCCAGGTGATAGTAGTACTTCGAGCGAATCGGATTACCCGGAACGCGAGGTGTTTAGAACAGGAGCGGCCGATGAATGCAAACGCGAGCGTTCAACTAATTCCTTTATAGACAATCCTCCACAAAATACACCAACACAGAAAGCGTTACAACCAACGGACGCGATCAGTACGCAACAATTCGCCGACATTCTGCGACCAGTTGTTTACAAGTTGGCCCAGATAGAGGAACGCTTAGAGGAAGTTCAAACTGATAGTTCGAGAAACACGGAATTCGAACACATTAGACATCCGAAGATTCAGCAAAGGGAGCGACCTTCAAGAAATACTTCGTATCAAAGGAAAGCACCAAGACGGGAAAACATCAACTCGATTGCCATCCACGGACGCGAAACTTTGAACGTAGCTGAGGAGATAGCTAAATTCGCAGCCAGACAAGGACTACCGGTGCAACAACCACCTAAGTTTTCTGGTAACTCCAAACATTGGCATACATTCGTAGACTACATCGAATCTCAAATTGCTGCGTGCGCTTTTACATCAAGGGAAAAGTTTAACTACCTGCTTCAAACCTTGACGGGAGAACCCAAACGTTTAGCAGAGACTTTCGTTGGTGTACCAGATGCCTTCGAGTTAGCATACGATCGCTTAACTTCAATCTACGGAGGTACGGTAAGCATGGCCAAGTCAGTAATAGAGGAACTCTGTAAGGGGGGGGCTATTACTAAACCCGTCGACTTACTGAAACTGGCTGACGAAATCAAGAACGCTATCACTACATTACGATCTATTGGACAACTCGATTACGGAAACACCCCCACAGTCCTATTAAAAATCATAGGGAGACTACACCATCGACTTCGTCGGGAGTGGAGGAAAATCGAGTACCAGCGGGAAGAAAGGGGTAGATTTTTGAAATTGGAGGATGTGTACCTATTAATATCTAGGGAAGCAGTGGTGGAGACTCGATCTAACTACACCGACCAACACATTGTAGCAGAAGGAATCACCTTACCATCATCTAACCGACAAAAACCACCGATGACATCCACCAGGACGGCCACTTACGCCACACCGACAGAAACCCGACAATTTTCGGACGGTAGTAAAGTGTCCGCACCTATTGGGATCAAACAGACCAGGCAGCAACTGAGTGCCGACTTTAGCGGTTGCCAATACTGCGAGCAGTTAGGTAAGCGGCATACTAGTCACAAGTTAAGAGGTTGTCGGCTATTTCGTGAGTTAAACTCGGAAGAACGACGGCTACAGATACAGCCATTGGATTCTTGTTGGCGGTGTACGCAACACGGACATGTTCGCAAAGATTGCCCAAATACAGACACCTGTCCTTCCTGTGGACGCAACCATGACGGTTTGCTCCATACGGATAGTCATACGCCGACAAAACACTTCACTAGGGAACACCCAGAAGCAGCAACAAAATGCAATACGGCATACAAGAATCGAGAATCGAGAACAACACCAACTTTCGTGACGCATATACGGGATTGTTTCCCAGAACAATCCAGAACAGTCGGATGAAGAATCGGAAGATGACGACACGTATTTCAACACTGGGGACGAACAACCATCGATTGCGCTTCTGACGCCTGATCAACTGAAGGGATTCAGCGTAATTCCTGTTAAGATTACGGGCACAAAGGGGAGCAAGAGGATCTACGCTATTTTAGATTCAGCCTCATCTCACAGCTATGTGGACGAGAAGGTAGCTGATGTCGTGATGGATCTTCGACAAGGTAAGAACGTCAAATACACTGTAAGTAGTATGCATGGACAACGTGCAATACCAGTGACTAGAGTTAAGTTGAACTTAGATACTCTTCTTCCAAAATCGCAACATAGAGAAAGGGAGAGGTCTTTGTTACCCTTTAAGGATTTAACTTTTGCGGCCACTAAGGACTTTAGTAATCTACTGGGTCCAGTGCCAGAACAATCCTTAGAGGACCGTAAGTATTTCAGACACCTTGGTGTACCTGAATGTCCTGTTAACTATAGATCAGTAGCAATGCTGATCGGGACAGATCAATTCAACTTACATCAAGTGTGGGAAACCAGACCATCGGTAGTCGTAGCAGGAAACGCTTACGCCTGTCGAACTCCGATAGGTTGGTATACTCGAGCGCCTGTGCGCACACTAGATATAAGTGATGAGGAAGACGATGTGCAAAGTACATGTAGTTTATTAACTACAACTTCGACTCATTCCTTTTCACACGACAAAGACTATACTACACGCCGAAATTCGACAAAACACGGCAAAGTGACAAGTACGACATGTGTAGCAAGTACAATAAGTCAAAGGGAGCAGAAACCACTTTACAAAAGGGTAAGTTCAGAGATTAAGAAGGAGACGCTTCAGGCAGAGGATCCATCAACGATAGATGATAACGCCGGAAGGCTTGCGAGTCTACCTCAACCAATAACCTTATCAACACCTGTCGATGCCGACGAATTAAGGAATTGTCAAGTGGAACAAGCTGCACTAGACAAAGAATTAACAGAGAAAACTATCATGTGGTTGGAACAAGACACGGCCGAACCTGGTAGTTACGAACCATGTATGTCGGAACAAGAGAAACAATCTTTGAAGATCATGGAAGATACTATCCGCCAGACGAAAGACGGACATTATGAGGTAGGGATGTTATGGCGTAACCAACATCCTAAACTTATAAATAATTATCCGCTAGCTTTAAGACGTTTAAACTCAATACGACAACGTTTATTAAAGGACGAGAAAGCCCATCTGCAGTATAATACACAGATGGAGACGTATTTGACAAAAGGGTACGCTATCAAAATGAGAAACCCCGAGATTGTGACAGACCAGACATACTATTTGCCACATCACTACGTGAGACATCCTGACAAACCAGACAAGGTACGTGTAGTAAACGACTGCGCGGCTCTGTTTGAGGGAATGTCTCTCAATACAGAGTTGATGGATGGACCAAACATGAATAATTATCTCATGGGGGTGATTATGCGCTTCCGTCAGCGTCAAGTAGCATTTACTTGTGACGTAGAAGCGATGTTTCACCAAGTGCGAGCGTTAGAGCGAGACAGAGACAGTTTGAGGTTCCTCTGGTACCCGGATGGAGACTTAAGTCAACCACCGGCGACTTACCAAATGCAAGTTCGCGTATTCGGTGCCAGAGACAGCCCAAATTGTACTATATACGCCCTAAAACAGACCGCTAGGGATCAGAAACATAAGTATGACCCAGAGGTAATCCAAGTAGTAGAACGAGACTTTTACGTTGATGATGGATTACAAAGTTGCGACACAGTAGAACGTGCCATTACAGTAGCACATCAATTACGGGACTGTTTAGCAGGCGGAGGTTTTAACCTCACCAAGTTTGCTTCGAACAGTGCCGAATTAGTAAATTCATTCGAAACGACTGAACGTGGGGGTGGTGACATTGACTTGGAATTCGAACCACTACCGACGACAAAGGTGTTGGGACTATTTTGGGACCCGAACACAGACAACTTTCGAGTGAAGGTAAGACTGGACGCTCAAGGAGATTCTCTGACAAAGAGGTCTTGCTTGTCAAAGCTGAGTCGATTGTTCGATCCATTAGGTTTCATCAGCCCAATAATACTGCAAGCAAGAATATACATGCGCAGTATCTGGAAGGATGGACTGACATGGGACGAACCAATCTCATCCGAACAAGTAGTGGAAAACTTGGGAGGCGCAATTGTCTTCACTAGAAGATTATTCCATACCCCGGGTATATTTTCCATTACAGACGACATTTCCTGACAACTTAGAATTACATTGTTTTTCCGATATTTGCGCAGACAAGTAGACTCAGATGAGTTTGATGTTTCGCTCATTACTTCCAAGGCTAAGACCATGCCTACTAAGTACATGATGACACCACGTGCTGAGCTACAAGCCGCAACTCTGTCAACGACAATTGTAAACCTTATACAGACTGAACTACAGTCAAGTTTACAGATATTTTATTGGACTGACGCGACGTTAGTTTTATTTTATATAAACAACGACACACTTGAATTTAAGACATTTGTAGCTAACCGCCGCGCAGAAATTCTAGACCGTTCAATAAAGGAAGATTGGCGACATTGTCCCAGACCACAAAATCCAGCTGATATTGCGTCGCGAGGAATGATGCCTGAGGAATTCTGTAAACCGGAAAACAAGGAATTTTGGCTACACGGACCACAATTCTTACAAAGAGCAACACAACATTGGCCGCCACTATACGATGACAAGTCTAATACTATTCCTAAGGATGCCGAAATTAAAAAACCAAAGAAAGGTAAAGCAAAGAAAAAGACAACGGCGAAACTTAAGAAGAAACCAAAGGCGAAATGGAAAAATATAACTCACAAAGTTAAGACAGGAAGACTTGCGAGCCTTTCTACACCAGACGTATCGCCAGACGGTCAACCAGACATGTTACCAGACAATCAACCAGACATGTTACCAGACGATCAACCAGACATGTTACCAGACGATCAACCAGACATGTTACCAGACGATCAACCAGACATGTTACCAGACGATCAACCAGACATGTTACCAGACGATCAACCAGACACGTTACCAGATGGTCAACCAGACATTTTGCCAGACATGTCACTAGACGTTTCGCCGGATGTTCCGCGAAACATTTTACCAGACATTTCACAAGATGTTCTACCAGACATTAGTAACGTAGTGACACATAGTAAAGCCGCAGTTTCCCTATTGGAGCGGCCTTCTATTGACAAAATACCAAATTTGACACTCTTGAGTAACCATAAGTACAGTGAAACCTCATGTATTACAGATGTGGGTAGTACCTACGCAAATGTAAATACAGGTGTTACTTTACGCTCAAGAGACATACCAACCTTACAACCTACGGGGAGACCTTCGATCGACACACAAAGTACCGACAATCAAGGTAAGAAGACAAAGAAGGACAAATTACTCGTAGACCCGGACGGATCAACAGTCAACAAGGGAATACCTACCGGCGGACCCGTGGGCCCATCTAGTAAAACAAAACCTTCAAAATTCATCATTGACTTACCTGATGACGTCATAAATACTTACGTCGACCGTATTGTAAATCTGACAGATTCTTGGACATATGCGTGCCGAAAATTAGCGTGGATTGTACGTTTTGTACAATACGTTAAAGGCAAACGCGACTTTACACGTCGACTCACATTGACTGAGATTGACAGATGTGAAATTAAATTAATTCGCCATTACCAATTGCGATATTTCGCACGCGAATTCACATCCATAAGTCAAGGTCAACCAATCAAGTCGTCACCAATATTGAGTTGGAGTCCGATAATTTATAATGGCTTAATTTGTCATAAATCTCGGCTTCAAAACATCGACTTTAATACTGATTTTAGGTACCCAATAATAATACCGCAACATCACGAATTACAACGTGCAATGATACTGGATGCACACTTACATCTGAAACATGCTGGAAGACACCACTGTCTTTCCTACTTACGTACAAGATTTGTATTAATTAGACCCAGTAAAGCGCTAAGTTCGGTGATGCGCATGTGTATTATTTGTAAAAAGGTACATTCTAGAATAAGTACCCAAGAAATGAGTGAACTTCCACAAGCACGACTACAGGCATTCAGACCACCTTTCACAGAGACTGGAATTGACTGCTTTGGTCCCATACATACGAAACGTGGACGTATACTAGTAAAACGCTGGGGCCTGATTTTCACATGCATGTCCAGTAGGGCAGTTCATATTGAACGTGTAATGGATCTTTCCACCAACGCCTTTATACTAGCATTGCGGCGATTTATCACTAGACGCGGACTAGTAAAATGCTTTTACTCAGATCAAGGTACAAACTTTGTTGGTGCTCGAAATGAAATTGCTAGAGCCTTTAAGAAATTAGATCATGATCAAATCTCAAACGAACTACGTCCTTACAAGATTGTTTGGAAGTTTAATCCTCCAGATAGTCCATGGAGAGGCGGAGTCTGGGAGAGATTGATTAGATCTATAAAAACAGCCATGGCGAAAGTAATTCCAGTAAACCACATCTTGACAGACGACCAACTGACCACATTGTTTGTTGAAATCGAGGCGATACTCAATACTAGACCAATAGTATTAGTACCCGATGACAAACAATCCCAGTTTGCTTTGACACCTGCACACCTGCTAATGCAGGCACCGACTACATTAATGCCTATTTCTATTCCAATAGAAGGCGATAGCTACGGTAGAAAAGCATGGAAAATCACGCAACTACTGGCTAACAAATTCTGGGAAATATAGCAAAATCATTATTTGCCCTCTATTTCTGCCAGAACTACTTGGTACAACAATACTCGCGCTTTAAAGCCGGGAGATCATGTACTGTTAGCAGAAGTGAATTTAAAAAGACGCTTCTGGATAACAGGTGTTATTTTAGACACACACCCATCTATGGATGGAGTGACAAGAACTGTGACGGTACGGACAATTGACGGTCGTACAGTAGACAGACCGACTCAACGTCTCGTACTTCTTGAAGAGACGCGAAACAAGTCTGGAGATTACAAGTCTCCAACTAATGTTAGTAAATAGTATAGAGTTTACAAATAGATTTCCACGTACCTGTACACTGTAGTAAAGACAGCGGTAGAATTCCATTGTCTTTATATGTGAACATTGAGGGTAGTACCCTTATGTGTCACATAGGAGCGGGATTTGTAGGTATAAGAAATGGAATTCTACTTGGAACTCACAATATTGAGACATTTTCGAAATTTTAGACAATCCAATTGGATTTGAAAATTTTCAAAATTTTCTCCAGTGAATAGATTTCAGGGTACAGTCGGGTGGAACTTAAAATTAGAGAAACAAGAGAACGGAAGACTCGCGAGCCTTTCTAAAATTTTAATAAAATTTACACGGTCTTGTTTCAATAAGTTACGTCAAATAATAGACTTCCCTATATTTATTACTAACTCTTGACTGCTTATTTTCTGATAATAGTTTGGGATCAAAAAGTGAGTATTTTAGACTCACAGCCAGTTTAGCCCAAATTCGTTTTTATTTCGGTAAAAAATTTTAGATAAGAAACAGTGTGTCATTAAAGAAACCCTAGATCTTAGGCTATGGGTAGGAGGTTAGAGCGTTGTCGAGCCAAAAGGGCAGACGAAAACTCTCACATCTCCTTACAACTAACAATAAACTCTGTTGTATTCCCTCTAGTAGTAATGATTATGTAACCATACTTCAAATAATGGCGAAGGGGATACATGGAGAGCCGAGATGGGGATATGATATCTAAGAGGAAGCAGCAGCTCCATTCGAAAGATTCGGCGCAAAGGATTACACCATATTCGGAATAAAGGATTTATCAGAGAGTACAGCGAAACTCGCAAAGACTAAATATGACTCGAACGTATTAAAGAGAAGGCAAAACGCGTTAAATGAAAGAATCGAAAGTTTACGCAAAACCTTCAATGAACTTTACCCGTACGACGCTTTATGTGATACGGGAGATATTAGCGAAGACCCGGATACCGAAATAAGTCGTTTGTATCATACCATGCAATACCTGAAGGCACATGAACCTATGCCTGCAGTACGCGATGAATTCGATGGAATGCATCTTTACAGACGAACTCGAGGGGACGATAGAGAAACAAAGGAAGCCTTTTCAGTTTATAAACTTTATTATCAATGTGGTGCTTGTATGCGCGAACAACGAAACGCGATTCCGATGCGTTTGAATAAGGAAAATCCCGAACCGATATTGGCGAGGTGTTCGAACCATCAACAACTACGCTACCAGGAAGGAGGGTATCCTTTATCGAATCCATATCATTCATTCGCTATGTGTGGACCAAAGGCGGGAGAAATTGTCATTTACCCACCTAAGATTTTTGAACCCGATGCATTTGAACTTACGCTGGACGAGGCGACTCAGTCAACCCGCGAAAAGAAAGAAGCTCTTAGCCTATACAGAGCCTATAAGGCTTTCGAGAAAGGTGAGATGGAAGAATGGGGCGGAAGACTCACGAGCCTACCTTACCATTGGACGTCACACGATCAAACTTCAGCTAAGGAGATGACACCGGAAGTTTTTGAAAGTATAAACTTTGCCCAAAACGTTATTCAGAGACTACAGATTGCATCCCCGGAAAGCAACCGCATAGTACTTCGATCATGAAACCATTGAGTACGACACTCAATTTCCCTATTAGTGTACCAGTTCGACAAGATACAATGTATGAAATACCTATTGTGGATCATCCGGAAATCATTTCAAACTTAGAGTTTCTTCCTGCAGTTGTTCTAAGCGATATGGTTAAGATATATGATTTACGTAGACATATTACGCAAAAGGTCGTGCATAATGTTCCGCCTCATATTCAAGACTTTAGGGAACTGGATAGAGCTGGCGCTGATATAGCTCCGAGTAACTTAAGAGGATATCTGACCAGAACAATTCGTTTGTGGATCGGAACAGGAACCTTTGAGTCGGATACAGACATTGCTACAAACTGGCAAGGTAAAGTCATTCGTTTCGAGGACGAGAAGGACATAGAGAAGATTTGGCAACCTTCGGAAAAATTACTGGACAAATGGAATAGGACGTTTAGATCGTTTCAGGAAAATGGTTACATGTTTTATGACAACGAGGGCGGCAGCCATCGACAGAGTCTGACTTCCAAGACTATACAAATTAGAGCGGCAGACGGAGTTTTGCACGTTTTCAGTAGACAAAGGAGCGACAAGCGAATGCCGATACCTCCAGGAACTACCAAGCGACACCATCTCATCACTAATATAGTAAAGAAGACGGACCAAGCCTGCAACATCGACGCTAGGATGTTACCGAAGATGGTGAGAAATATCATTTTAGATAAAACCGTTGTAAAGATTGGATCAGGAGTTAGAGAGGATTTAATTAGCAACTTTGCCGGCATGTCGGACAGTGATGACCGATTACCGACACCTTACGTCGACACCCGACCTCTTATACTGTGGTCTATAGAACAAGGATACTTCCGTGAGTATGATACTCAGAAAACCGGAACTGGATACATTTCCTACCTGATGTTTAATTGGGATTACAAGGAAAGTAAAAGAACAAAGTATATCGAAACGTATGGAGAAGGTGATACTCTGGATATAAATGAGTTTGAATCACAGCTTAAATGGAGAGGATGCGTATAATGGACTATTACTTCACCTCCAAGAGCAGTACTACAATATTATTTAGCGATAGAGTCATCGGTGAATGTTTGCTTGATCGCCGACATTGTGTCTCGGACTCTAAAACGACATCCACTTTGCCTCGGAGAAGATCATACATTCTACGCGGAAGGGAGAATTCATACTGACGTGTTTAGACGATTTCTCGAACCCTTCTACAATTCCGACGCTCAGTGCAATGCCTTTACTCGAGCAGGATTTAGTATATTTCGAGATGTGTATCTTCGCTGTGCGGGATCTCTTATCGAAAGACCATCTATGTTTACATTGTTACCTTATGAAGGAGAACGTATCGTAGAGGTTACGGACGAATCACGGCAGACGCGTGCGCCTATCGGTCACTTAGGTGATGATTTCGAAGTAACAACGACCATTGACGATCCTTTAGAGGAACTTCTTGAGATTGAAAGGAACCTCCCGAAGAAATTTCAGACGGAGATTCGACAACTAGAAGCAACAGATGCTGTAGTTTGCATACAACCTTCTGAAACACACCAACCTATCGATCCAGACGATTATGACTATAGTGTGGGAGGAAGCGCTCGACCAATTGGAGATCTTATATATGAGCGAGTGTGGTACCCTGCCAATACGATGTGTGGTAAATGTGGCGTCGCTGGACATCATTCGACAAAGTGCAGTGGAAAGCACATTACTACGACTCAACTAATCTGTGGATGGTGTGGAGATCAAGGGTCCCATACATTTTATACTTACTGGAGATTTATGGCTCAATGCACATATTGCAATATAAAGGGACATCGAGCATCTGAATGCCAATTGCGAGACATACCTTACGAACACGAATCTGTAAAACTCGTGAGAAAACTATTCGACGATTTGGAAGATTTAGCTGACGAACATGTATCGGCACAAAGAAGACGATTCCCGATGAGAGCGCATCTTGGATTTTGGGCGGTAAATCCCCAAACGATGATGTCGGAAGGATATATCTCCGCTATACCACAATATGACGAACTAATCGAGGTAGTCGATATTTTGCCTCACGATAGTGGATATTATTGTGCGCGAATACTTGTTACAGATTCACCCCGATAATAAGAATACATGGAACTTCCAGAAAGTAGTCAATCGTATCACATATGGTGAATTTGATCGTTTCCGAACGGAAAAGCGAAATAAGGGAGCTTGGTTAACCGTCGCATGGGCGTACCGAGCCGCATTCTACCACAAACGCATACGAGCGAGTGTATTCGAGGAAGAGGAGATCCTAGAGGCAACCAACATACCAGCTACTCCGGTTGCGCCGTCTGCACGTCACCCTCGGGAGGACGGACAGAATAGGATCATAAGGGTTCAAAAGGTGAGCCAACAACTAAAGAAAACTATAAATGTTGAAGAACGAAGGGGATACGAACCGACTATTCGAATTACTCGGGATACAGTTTCACTTCCCAGAGAACCGCAAGGAGGATCGGGACACATACCAGCTGATCAAAAGGGGGCGCAAGTTTCTCTTGGGTCTGTGTCGTCCGCTTCCCGCGCGTTCCCAGACGTTTTACCAACGGTAGACACAACCGATCGGTCACGAGGAATCGGACGAGGATTTGGGATAACTAAGAGACGAATATGTGAGGAAATGGTCGTACCATCTCCCAACGTCCAAGGTAAACTAGTGACTCGCCCCACAAGTCCCATATCACGAGCTAAATTACCGATACGCAGTTTTCGAGGACGCGGCAGGGCTCGATCCGCTAAGCGATAAGCGGGAAGGAAGGAGTGGATGGAAGACTCGTGAGCCTTTCTTATGTATTGTTTATTTCTTATGTATTGTTTATTTCTTATGTATTGTTTATTTCTTATGTATTGTTTATTTCTTATGTATTGTTTATGTAATTTGTATTGTTTATGCAGTTTATATTGTTCTAAATTTATGCAATTTATATTGTCCCAAGTTTACGTATTTGTATTGTTCCAATTTTATGAAATTTAGAAGGAATTTATATTTAGAAGGAATTTATATTTAGAAAGATTTATATTTAGAAAGTGTTATATTTGTAGTCATTCCAAACTTACGCAATTTATTGTTTCGAATATTATGCAATTTATATTTTATAAAGAAGCAGTACTTGTATTCGCAGTAAATAGAAGGCAAGAGCAGACGGAAGACTTGTGAGCCTTTCTTGTGATTTATTTGAAATTATTCCGAACTTATGCAATTTGTTTCATATTTAAGTAGCATTTGTATTTGTGATTGTTTGAATTTATGCAATATTTGAGATGCAATAGATTTATATTGGTGAATTTAATTTAGATTTATATTGTACTTACTTAATAAAGCCTTAAATACGTAAAGTTTGAATTTGTAATTATTTTGTATCGAATTATTATGTAAAGGTATTATTGTTGAGATTTAATTTGTAAATATGTAAGTACGTCCCAAGTATTCCATAATTTGATTTAGTATTGGTGAAAACCGTATATTTTATGCACGATAATATCCTGTTTTCATGGAGCGGTATAGAATTATATTCTCATAAATGCCGTGGATTTTCAAAATTTTATTTTGTTCGAATTAACTTTCTATAAAGATTACATTAAGTCCTCATTTGCATTTACTATATCTATTTGTATAACATTGTTTAAGTGGTTCAGTAGCTCAGTTGGTTAAGCGTTAGAAATTCGTGTAGTAGGTATCGAGTTCGAATCCTAGCAGGTGCGAATTATTTTTTGTGCTAAGTTTCAACTCATTTGAATTAACCGCTACGAATTAAATTGCATTTGCTCAAGGTAGATTAACCAATACGATTGCAGTTATTTGATAGTAACCAATGTCGTGCAAGATACGTGTTTGCTGGACCAATGATTATCTTTAAAAACCTAGTAGAACTCATAGAACAATCTAGATTTATCTGGATTGTTAGCAGCACAAATTTGCTATAAAAGGTGCGATTTTGTTCATTAGTTATCTTATTCTATCAATCACTATATCTATCATCTTCTTTCTTACACAAGTGTATTATATTAGTATTAGTATTAGATATTATTAGCGACGTTATTTCTTGTTACATTTATTGTATATTAGTTATTTGTAATAAAGTTAGAAGTATTTGATACATCTGTTTTTTACTATGCTTCACCACGGTGAACCCAACTGAGGGACAGATGGCAGGCTAGATATCGGACCGCAGCAATAGATGAGAACATCAGAGGAATGTAGAAGGAGACAACCCGCAATATCCATTCTTAGTTATTCGCCCATCGCCTGAAAGGTTAGACAGCGTTCGATGCCTTGCTACCTAAGTGTAAGACCTAAGATCGAAGGTAGAGGTATTAACACGCTGTGCGCTAAAAATTACATCTAGGGACTGTACTGTCTTAATTCAGAAAAAACCCGCAGTAGACCTTCACATTCCTACGGGGGGGGGGGGGGGGGGGGGGGAGAGGAGATCAGGCAGAGAGATACTAGTACACAGATAGGACGCAGGCACACCAGTACAAGGCATACACATTGGTAGGGTGCAGCAAGCTGTACGCCTAACTCTTGCTAAGTATAGGTGCGTCGGTGACTGTTTGTAGTACAACGGTGTCCATTTGCATTAGAACTTGTAGGTCAGGAAGGGTTACTGCATACTGTGTTTTTACCTGAATTGAGATCGTACCGTTCAGGCGGTAGGGCAGTTTATTGCTAGGCGCATATAAATTGAGGCTATTAGGGATACTAACATCTACCGTGTCCCCGCCGACATTCTGATAGGAAGTTGCCGTGCCCACCTAGGCAACCAAAATTCTAGATAGGACGCCAGGCCAGCTATTTATAACTGTACGCCTACTGTAGTAAACTAACACATTTCTTCTTAGTATTAGGGACCTGGTAAATTTAATTGCCGAATTCTGGGCGTAGTATTAACCTTATGCCTGAATTTGAGTCCTGGAAATACACAAAAGGGGAAGGAGCCTTATCATTCGTGAGTATTGGACCTACAAGCTACAAAATTAGAATATTTGTAAAATGTACACCGGACCAAGTAATTATATATGTGAAGGATCTAAAACCGATTTTGACCGTTAGAATCAAGACACACACGCGTTAGAAATTATTTACACCTCAAAATATATAAAATAATTTTTGTCCGTACTGCACTTTGCCCGCTAGTTAGACACCTAGCTAGCGCTTCTATCTCTCACCCACATATAAATCACACCGCGGCAAAGTATACGAGCGCCCTTAGTCCGTCAGTGAGTCAGCCCGATTTTAGGATTCGCTGCGCGGGATTTTGTTTTATCGAAGTTTGTCCGTTCATAGACTGTTTTCTGCCTCACCGGTTATAAGAGACCGATACTGCAATAGATTTGCTTACTTAGAGTTTACTGTTTTGGTGAGAAGGTCGGATTATGTTTTAATTCACAAACTTTACAGTAGGATATTGCAGGATATCAGGTACATCTCTTCGCTTCAGGCCGCAACACCAACGTCTCAGTAGACCGACTGAAACCGGCATTCCTCGACGATCCGCCCAATTCCGCTCCAGCTGTAACTGTACCCAAACCGACCACACCTAAACCTGCCGCTAACCAGACCCCACCGTGTCCACACAACGCACAACCGCGGCCCTGCGCTAAAACTCGCACTGGTCGCATTTCACAACCCCCGTCGTAGTACTCGGGAAATCAATCACCTTTGATCTATCACTAGGGGGGGTAGTGTAGCGGACTACCATGGACAAGGGCACACAAAAGATACTGATAGACCCTTGGCTCAATATAACTCACTAGTTGGCTCGCCCACGGAATGGCTCGCCCCAACTAGAGAATATACTTTCAGTATACAGTGCAATACTGTAGCACTTAGGCCTACTGCATTAGGCTGTCAGGCTTCTGATTGTCTGAACATCATATTGACAATATAATACGGATATAAAACCTATTCTTATATTTTGTTATAATGTTATAAAGTGGGACGCTAAAGAGACGACTCTCAGCGTACCTACAATATGATGGATACCGGTAGGTGTGTATATTGGTGAAGGTGACGGTGTGAAACATCACCGGTCTACACTAAACCTGATAACTGGGTAACTGAACCGGTAACTAATATACATTGATAATATATGTGATCACTTCTACACTACTGTGGCCTTTCACCTAGTGGATGCTCTCCCTCGCCCCTATTGGCTAATAATCTACTTCACGCCTCTCCACTCTCTGTCAGTGTTTCCCCCCCTGTTGGCCCCTGCTGGTTGTCTCCCCTCCCGAGGTGATTTGACCTCTAACCTCCCTTTGTGTGTGGCTTTGGGGTTGTGCCGTCCCTAATATTGGTTGTGATACGAGATTAGTTACTGCTAATCTCGTATCTCCAATATATTGCTGAAAATGCCACTTCCCAACTTTGTGAGGGTAATGCGGCGGAATTGAATCCGCTCACAGTCCCCCCCATGCTATCTTCCCGGTGAGAAGATAGCATCACCTACAAGTGCGCTTCAATTCCGCTGGAACCCGATCTACTATCGGGTGTGGGGTGGAGTCCTTTTCTCGGAGTCGGCTTTCAAGGCCACTCCCTCTGGGTATGATATTACTACCCCTTCTTGGTGCAACCGCAACCTACGTTGCACCAAGACATCTGACGTCTCAGTTTGAGACAATTGTGGAATCCTCACACGATTTTAAAAACTCCTCTCTCTAAACTGAATCTAACTTCACTAGCTCCACTCTAACTCCGCTCTACTCTATCCTACTCTCGGACCTTTCTGCCTGCTCGCTCCCCACACTTGAATCGCACTCGTCTGCACTCTCTCCCGCCAACACCTCCTCTCCATACTTCTCTCGGGACTGCTCTCATACTCCTCTGTTCTCTACCACTCCCAAAGGTACTAAATTTTCTTATGCTACCATACTGTGCTATCATTGTACCTACCTTGCTACTTACTTCTTACTTACTACTTACTATGTAACTCTCTTGCTACTTACTTCTTATTTACTACTTTACTGACTCTAACTCTCTAACTCTACTAACTCTCTAACCCCCTAACTCTACTAACTCTCTTACCCCCTAACTCTACTAACTCTCTTACTCTACTAACTCTCCAGCTCTACTAACTCTCTAACCCTCTAACTACGTGGCGCTTTCGGTGCCCACAACCCCTCTGCTACTACCTCTATCTACGTGGCGCTTTCGGTGCCCACAACCCCTCTACTCTCTTTCTACATGGCGCTTTCGGTGCCCACAACCCCTCTGCTACTCGTGGTATGTCAATATACCACACTCCCTTACTGCCTACTTCTAACTTCTAACTTTCTTACTATCTTCTACTAACATTCTTACTTCTACTTACTATCTAACTTCTACTAACTTTCTTACTTACTTACTATCTAACTTCTACTAACTATTACTTTCTAACTTTCTACTTATTTTATTATTTTGTTATTATATTTATTATTTACGTGTGGGAAGGGCGTCTCACCCTCATTCCCACCCCCCTCAGTCCAAAATATTGGACAACTAAACTTCATCTAAGGGATTCCTCGATCTTCCATCGATTCTTCCAGGAGGCACTTTCCCACAGCCCCCCCCCCCCGAGTCGTTCCACTCTCCTCGTCAATTCCAACTCACTAGGAATTGATTCTCCCTCTTCCGCCACCCTAAGATCGGGTCTTCCCGCCGCCTTCTTGATTTCCTCATGGTCCCCTGGCAGCAAAATGCCACCCTTCATCTGGTCGTCGCCTGGCGGTAGAATGAAAAGAAACCGAAAGAATAGATACAACAGAATGGATAATACTAATCCTATGCCTTTCCACCCTGTCTTCTTACTCGACCTCCCCTTTCTTGGTATGCCTCTCACCCGGACCGGCGTCTCATCCGGACACTCCTCCAGACACTCCTCTGGAAACTACTCCGGACACTCCTCCAGACACTCCTCTGGACACCCCTCCGGACACTCCTCCGGACATCTCGCCGTCCACTCTTCTTCTTCCTCATACCGATACTTTCCGGGGACATCCTTGTTCCATCCCATCGTCTCTAAATCTTCCATGTCGAATCCATTCTCCTCCGCCCACTCTCTTGCTGTTACATCCCCTCCTAACTTATCTACTGACGGTACTTCTCTGGAACTATCCTCTCTCTTTTCAACACGCTCCACTATGTGTGGTTCCAGATCTATACCCATCTTCTGGTATCTTTCTCCGGGCCGCTTCTCACATGGGACCTCCCCATCGCCCATCTCTGGTTTCTCCTCTACATCCTCATCCTCCAGGACCTCATCCTTACTCGAGATAGTAGTTACCGCCAACCTACTCGGCCTCGTCTGTAACCCTATCTCCTCGGCCACCCAATTCTCCACCAGCGTGAATGCTGCTCCGCTGTCGACGCTGGCATCATTGTTGTGACTGATTGGCCGCCCCTTCCTGTTATCTTCACTGGTACTACTCCGAGTAGTACTTTCCTCTTTCTTCTTGCTCCTGTCGTGCTCGTAGCCATTGTTTGGCCTCCAGTCTCATTGTCTCCTATTGGTGTTTCTCTACATTCTACGGATCTGTGTTCTTCTACCACGCATCGATGACATAGTCCGTTTGCGTCTGCGTTGGCTACACGATCTTGTTTGGGCAACGCCTGCCAATGCTTACAACTCATGGTCTTATGGGTTCCGTCCCTATGCAATTGACATTCGAATCCTGGATTGTAGCATTCCCTGTATAGTCCTTCACGTATCACGCGTAGATTTATATCTACCGGTTTAGTGTTTTGGTTATTTGGACTCTGCCTACAGGGTGTGTTGGGATTTTGTTTGTTCGTGGTGTTATTTTCTTTCTGTCCCTGCCACGGTGTGGCCCTACTCCCAACTATCTGTGGGCTTGTAGCCCCCTGTGTGGCTGTGTGTGGTAGCGACTGTCTCACTCTCGGGAATGGATCCGCCGGAATATGTTCGGGTTTAGGCCTGTTGTATTCGGTCTTCGGCGCCTTCCCCAAACTATCCTCACTATAGACTGGGTCTGTAATCAACTCTGCTTCGTAGTTGAGGAAGTTCGACATTTCCTCTAAGCCCAGTTCCGCACCTTTCTTCTCTTGGGTGGAGAAGGCGATCTTCCTCCACTTGATCCGTGGCCAGATCGGCAGTGCCTGCGCTATCATGGTGATATTATTAGATGCATTGAGTTCGTATGGCGCGTCTAGTGTTTTCAGCACGATTAACGCCTTCTCGACCTTGTTCACGAAGGTCTTTACGCTAACAGGGTTATCCTGTAGGCCACCCGATGTTATCCCCCTTAAGGTCTGCTGGATGATCTTGGCTGGGTGTCCGTATTCCCTGTCTAGGGCCCACCATGCAGTCGTGAAGCCGCCCTCGATGCCCTGATACTGCCTCACGATGTCGCACGCTGGGCCTCCTGTGTATACCTGTAGATATTTTAGGCACTTCACCTGCGTCAGGTTCTTAGTTAATATCTCATTGCTGTACATGTGTCGGAATTGCAGGGATTCTTCCGGTTTGCTTCCGTCGAATTTAAATGGTTCTACTGGTGGTAATTCGATTCTGGTCTTCAGCGCATCGATAAGTGTCGCCATTCCCATTGCCTGTGCTTCCAATGGGTTCGAGGGATGCTGTACAGATTCTCCTGTTGGGTGCGGTCCGCACGTCGGGCCTGTTGACTTTATTTGCGTCGGATATACCATTGGGGGTAACGGCCCCCTCCATATCTCCGTGTCGAAAGATCTGTTCTCGTCCAGGGGGTTCGATGTTCTTATTCCTGTTTGAGTGTATTGGTCACCCTGCCCACCCCCCCCCCCCCACCGGTGGTATGTTTGGTACTGGGGTTGATGTTAATATATTGGGGCCCATACACCTATCTGCAATAACTCTCCCCTCCCCTGGATATATGTTGTGTCCCTGCATATTATAGTCATACTGCTGTGCTGGTACCGGTATAGGCCTATCCACTTCTTGCCTACCCACCGGTATATACGCCGCGACTTCCGGATCTAATCCCGTTGTTCGCGCTCCCCTATCGCCTACACTATCTCTCCCAGCATGGCCTATAGTATGTGCAGTAAGGCCTACAACAGTATGTCCTGCAGTCTGCATGTGTCCTTCCGGACCGAAGTTTCACCTTCTCTAATAATTTAAGAAGTCCTCCCCGCGACTACCGTACTCTCGATCGGCAGCTATATCCCGTCGGGAAGTTTCTCTTCGATCCCCTCTTCTGTTCTCTTCCTCGTATCGGTACGTTCTTTACCCTTCTTCTGGTGTGCGGTGCGTCTCTCCGGGGCGACAGCAATCTCCCGGAGTTCGACCCCATTGACTCCCTAACTCCTTCTCTACTACTGACAGTTCACTGTCTGTCCTTGCTCTCCGGTTGCTCGTAGTAATGATTCTTCTATTCTCTTCACTTCTTCTCTCTTCGTCCTCCTGGTTAAACTCCACTGTTCTTCTTCTCTCTTCCGACTGACGTCTTCTCGCTCGCCCACTCTCGGCGCTAACATCTCTCTCTCTGTCCAGCTGGACCCTCCTGGGGATACTCGTCATCCCCCTACTATTCTCCGTTGTCGGGTGCTGCGGTTCACCTAACTCGCCCCACGCATTAGCCGCCGATGCCTGTGGGACATTCTCTGAATAATTGTGAAGTTGGCAGGTTGGGTAATAGCAATAGGTCATGAATAAATTTACAGGTAAGTTTTAGGTATTCACACGGGCAGCGGGTAAAGTAACGAACTATGTAAGGCACTAGTCGCGATTTCAGTACTACTGGCCTGACTCTCCGGCCTAGGGAGAATACAGACCAGAAGATAAGAACGTGTTTAATTACCGTACTCGTATTTGGAAACAATTTCCCACGCTCGATTCTCTGTGATAAATAGCATGAATTGAAAATGTATGTTTGTATGTGTTACTAAAATAATCACTAAATAATATTCTTATTTACAATACAGCAATAGGGTAGTTAATAATTAATAATATTGAACATTGTAACGGGAATATAAATGACTGAATGACACCTTAATAAATGACTGAATTACACCGTAATAATTATTGAAATATTGCAATGAAACAATTTGTATAGGTACTGGTAACAGATTTTACTTTACTTTACTTTTAATTTTTTGTTTCTTTGTTTATACAGAAATAATCTCGCGACTATACCTTAAATGTATCCAGACACGAGGTACGGTAGCTACTGTTGTACTGATTGTAGAGATATGAGGCACTGTGATTGTATAAATGTAGTACCGGTATTACAGTATTATAAGGCACTGACTAACTGATTGTAGGAATGTCTGAATGTAGTATTTAAGACCATTGTGTACCGTACCGTAATAAATCACATGTATCACTGTAAACTGTCAAAGTACAAAACTGACTAATAGAACCGGCCGGCCTCCTATGAAATTGCAATGAACAAACACTAGCTTGACCTTTCATTTCCACTTAATCAACTCAACTGTAAAGTGCTATTACTTACTGATAAAGCAACATAAAATAATTAATGATTGACTATCACTGATTGGTCGAGATGGTAGCTAGCTAGGTGATATTAGTTTGCACAGTTGAGATAACTAATAACTAGCTAAAATATACTTAATGAGTAAATAGAGTTTGGATAGTGAGGCGAACAGACTCCTCCGTAAGACTGAAACAAGTCTTAAAAAATAAACATTGTTCGGTGCTATCCAATTAGTACACATAAAAATTGTCTTTATTTTTACCTAAATTACTAAATATACAAGTAACCACTGGCTTAAATATGAATTGTTAATGAGAAGTAATAAATGAAAATAATGTTTTACTAATAATATATACAAATACCTAATATAATACATACTTAAATCTTAACTCACTTTAAATTAAATCTTTGATAAACAACCGCGACCTCTATACTAACAGCAGAACTGTTGAACAGACCAATACCCGTTAATATCCTTCTGCCAACCTAATAAGTTCTCGTCTAACCAATAAGACACAAAGACTGCTCTACTGTTAAGTAAAGGGGATCAGGAGCGTGCTATTACTAAATTGTAAGGGTTGCTAAATACAAAACCGCTACTTACCGTTAGATGGCGCTAATCTGCCGTCCACTAATATATTTTACTAGTTTTACACTACTCCTGCAAAATCGCTTGTTCCTTTCTCTACCGATCGCTCGATAGAGAGCTAACTGTTCGAATCTATGAGCCACGCGGGAATAACCAAAACAATAAACCCGAGTCGGCTCCCTAAGCTTACTTAAGACGAGTGCGAGAGGCCTTGCACTCAGAGTATTCTTACGCCTAATTTTATCACTATTAAAGCACGCTATTACCTACGTCTCTCTAATCGCGAATACTGGAGGTTCCCTAACGTAATGTGTGAATGCGAGAATATTTAAAATATCAAAATGGTACAGTATCTGTTTCTACGTGGATAATACCACTCCGGGTCTAAAACTGCCCGCGACTGGCTTTAGGCCAGCAAAATTACTAGCGTATCGTGCGTACCGAATAGTGCGTTCTAGCTGATTGTCCGCTAATGCAAATAACCGCTCAGCGTGAATTGTTTACAGTACACTAATTATTACCTTAGCTACTCTCCGCTATGCTGCGTACTAATTCTTAATTTTTTACTAATTAATTACAGTCACAAATATTTAACAGCGTACTAATTACTAAGAGTTCCAGAATACGTAATTCTAATTTATCACGCAACAGGTTTCGCTAGTAATAGCCTAATTTGCCGTATTACTTTGACCTAATCAATAACTAATTATTGTAACTAAGAAATAGAAATCAATCAAAGGAAAAGAGCGCCTATCTAAGCATTCGTAATCTTAGGCACACTTCAATAACACACCAATCAGCGTTAGAAATCACAGTTTACAATTGTGCAATTCACTACTCGTACTCCACACTCAACGTTGTAATACGCGCAGGCCTCTCCCGGGTACATCTAGGATTCCTAACTAACCCAATTCCTGCCCCCTAATACTAAATAGAGACAAAACCTGGATCATCAGCCCCCTAATTTGCTGTACCGGCGATCGGTCTGCGTGCCGCAGTGCAAGTTACCCGCCCGCAACGGTGACCCTAGCCAGCGTTGCCCGCTTTGAATCCTCCGCTCTCTCCTAGTCGCCCAACCCCCCGATGCGCCCACCGCCCACTGGCACCTTAGCCCTCCATTACGCTAATAGCTACCGTAGCGGCGCATGCAAATCACAAAGTCTGACAGTTTCAGGAATCCCTTGGGATTATTGCGCAGAAAAGAATCACATAGAACCATCAATCAAAGGTAGAAATCATAGTTCGATTGTAATTTGCAGTAATCGAAGGAATTATTGAGAAACACAAGCAAAGTAATCGCACTAGCAAATCATTCCAAGAAATTAATCAAAATTAGCAAATTGCAGAAAAATACAAAATTAGAGACAGCTCAGCAAGTAAATTGTAACAGGGGTGTATCATGTGACAGATTGATGATAGGCTCTACCGGCACACCGCCAATTTATAGGTGATCCGGATGGGATGATGCAATAGGGTGACTCAATCGCTTTCTTATTGGCTCTCCAGTCCGTGCTAGCACTAGACCAACCTGGAAGCAGCTAGTCCAATAAGGAGGCCGGATTGTAGCCCTATTTGCTCCCTTTCCTCGAATTATTACCATATATGGTAATGGTTCACGTCTCTGGCTGCTGAATGGCCAGGACGGCGTCCCTATATGCTAGCCCTACTAAAGCTAATATCAGCAAGCACGGAATCCAGGGTCCGAATAAACTTACCCTGGAACTATCTACATATAACCTAATACAAAATTACGTAGGTAGAGCTACATACTATACAAAATGAATGGATGCAAAATATATGGGCGTTTTAACTTCCTTACCTAAATACCACTGCGTTATTATGCCTTATCTAAAATATCATGCTGCACAACGGACTAATATTACATACAGTATAACGGACTAATATTGCATACTGCATAATGGACTAATATTGCATACTGCATAATGGACTAATATTGCATACTGCATAATGGACTAATACTGTGGATACAGCGCCATATACCGTAACACCGCTCCAAGGGAAATCATATAATGTTTCCCTCCAATTGTAGAAGAGTATAAGGTGATGTATACAAAACAAATAAATTTCTTCCAACCAATCTAAATAACATAATAATTCTACTATTTACAAATATTGCCATAGATATTGCATAATGAATTACATACAAATTAAATTCACAAAATATTATCTCTCTCACTGTTTAACGATTATTACATACAAATTAAATTTACAAAATATTGTTTCTCGTTCATTCTTACTACATAATGATTACTACATACAAAATCAAATATAAATTTTGCTAGGGCAAGTGAAAGGAGTAAGCCAAACCCGCAGGTTTGTCTCCCCAATCACTTCCTTCGCCTCTTTCATAATATAAATTCAAATAACTCAACTAGTGTATATGAGTCTAGTCGAAGATTTTCAAATGCTACAATATACATCAGAGCGACGATGATGTATATATCTAGAGTCTGTCGCCCTGTGCCATAATGTATTATCGACCCGCTCCTGGGTTCTTTGGGCTCGCTCCTCTCTTTCGCCCCCTTCCCAGATACACTAATCTACCTCTAGTTGACTCCGTTGACGGCGTCCGTGAGGCGTCACTCCCCGGAACCGACGACGACGTTCCCTGAGCCCCGACAGATTCTCGGCTCGAACTTCTCCCTCGGCCTCGTCCCAATTGTCGCGCTCCCGTGGTCGCTTCCGCCAACTCTTCCTTATGCAGTTGCACTCGCGCTTTTTCAGACGCCCCCTGCGCCTTGCGCTGCAACCTTTGCGCTTCTATAATAGACGCTTACGTCCTTCTGGGCTCCTCCCCGAGGCGCACCCACGAGGCGGACGCTTTTCCACCACCC
>JAUCBJ010000926.1:0-45880 GCA_032718475.1 Nemertoderma westbladi | reverse complement strand
TCACAAATTATTTCAAAAAATTATATAAAATTAAAAATAAGGTTCACATGCATTGTTTGAGACACGGGGCCATACTGTTCACTTCTCGAAAATTTGTGAAACTATGGTTCTGCTAACACTGATAAATCTAAGAACAAAGTTCGCAAGTTTAGAAAAGTGATTCGCAAAAAAGGAATACATTTCACAATATGAGAATTGGAACAAAGTCCCAATTTATGTGCTCAATAATTTCGATATTTTCCAACTGAAGTATTTCATTACTACAATAAAAATAAAATGTGAACGCGCTGAAGCCATTAAATTACGTCATAATAAAATTATAGCTATAGCATAAAGACAATCAAATTGTTATAGAAAAAAAATCGTGCATATTTTTAAAACCCCCTTAAAACTATTAAATTTAGAAATGGTGGTCAAATCATATTGTGCAAGAAAAAATATTGTATTTTTCAAAAAAACATAAAAAATTTAAAGTTTAGAAGTGTTGATAAGTTTAATATTACTTGAATTTCATAAAACTATAGGATAACATTCAAAGGATTTCAAGATTTAAAATATATTCATTAAATAAAATATCGAGGGGTAATTGTGCGGGGGCAATTGCCGGGGCAATTGCCGGGCAATTTCCGGGGGCAATTGTCCGGGAGGCATTGTCCGGGGGCAATTGTCCTAGTTCTCCCAAGAGGTTACCTAACTTCATGACTCGTCCCAGTCGTGTTTACTAATTTCATCCAATCAAATCGTTGGCTGTTTGGAACCACATAAAAATATACAAATAGTTTACAAAACATACAAAATTTCCTAAATTACAGTATGCTTACACACAAATCGCCATTAAACATATTAGCCAATCAAATTAGATGTGTGGCGCCATAGTTAAATTTATAAACTTTTAAAGGTTACTTGCAAAATCTACTAAGTAAACATGGAAAATATACAAAATTTATAAATAACACAGAAGCAACATACAACAAACATATAAACGCCAGGCACGTTTTTATATGTTTATTTCTACGCATTTGAGAAATGACTGATAAGCATTTGTATGTTTCTCCATGGTCTGTGACACGGGGTCTGTCTGTCCGTCAAAATATCACCGACAGCAGAACAGACAAACAGACAATGTGGATGACGTCACATTTTAACACTGACATCGGAAACGAAATCACCGCCCATTAAACCCTCGTAACAAAATCTTTAGCTAGTTGGTATGCATTCCTATTACTTTGACATACAGATCGCTGGACAGACAGAAAAACCGACAGACAGACATACAGGTAGTAAGTAGGTTTGGTTAAAAGAGAAAACTGACGTCGGAATTGAAATCAGCGACCAGGAAAACCACAACAAAAAAGGTTTAGCCTGATGGATGATATCCTTATTTTGTCAGACAGATTGTTGGACGGACAGACTGACAGAAAGACGTAATAGTTAGGCCTACCATTTTTAATGACACTTAACTTTGAACTACATTAGCTAATAACAAACGGGAAGTTTTGAAATCCTCATAAAAATTGCACCAGAGGAGATTGTAATTGAAAAATCTACTTTTTTGACCCCCCCCCCCCCCCCTTAAAAAAATGTATTATATTTCACAATAATGAATTTTTGGGAACAGTTCCGTATGCAGTCGCATTTTTATAATATAAATCATTGTTACCATAGCAATATTGTAGAATTCTAGAACAAAATATTATTATTATACACTGTTCTAGAACATAAATAAAATTAAAAATACAATGTTCTAGAACATATAGTCATATTTCAAATTTAAAATGGATAGTAATTTAAAAAAAAACTACATTTTTTATAACATAAATCATTGTTACCACGCAAAAAGTATAAACTGCTATAAAATCATCAATATTTTTGTTCATTAATATATTCTGCAACAGTTTAAACATGAAATATTAATGTTTTACATTTTTTATAATTATAAAAGGTACTAGCTAGTAAAAAAACACTAACTACCATAAAAATACATATCTACTAATGTTCTAGAACACAAAAAATTACAGTATTTTTAGAAATTTCAAAAAAATGTTTGTATAATAAATCATGTTTTGTAAAATTACAATCTGCCGATTAGCAACGAAGTTAGTGACACTTTGTGCAAAAAGTATATCATTTCATTAATTAATATCAAAATATCAAATGCGACTGCAAACGGAACTCTAGCCGAATTAAACCTTAACTTTAAATACCGTAATATAATATTATTACCTGTACAATACAATAAATCTAATTCTTACCCGGTGAATTAAAAACAAATTCTAGTTTCTAAATTAATTGGAGTTCTAGAACGTTGTGTCTGTGTAGCTAATACTTATTGCCACGGAGTGTTTAACTAACTGCGATGGTTTCAACTGCGTTTATCTGCGTCTGTCTTTCTGTCTGCTACGCCTCCGCTAGTCTATACCTGTGTGTGGACGATTCGCCCCCCAACCGCTTCTACCGTCTGGCCGACCGCCCCCCATGCCCCCCTCCCGCCCCCTCCGTAGATATAAAGCTACGGAACGTTACTGTCTACCAGCGGAACCCTGTTCCTTTCCGTTTCGTCGCCACCGCCTGTTTCTACGACCGCTGGCGTCGTGAGCGTCGCGCCCTACCCGTTGCAGACTCCTTCTGGTCCGCCTTCTATGGTCGGGTAGCCATGGTTACCGAGATGAGTCACTCCATTGGGTACAATGTGAGTGTCTCGGACTGTAAGACTTGGGTTCGTGATAAGCAATGCACTGAGGCTCCGGTAGAGGGCGACGACGGGGTCATGGGGACTGCCGGTGGTGGAATCATTGCGTCTCGGTCGCTTAGCAACACCACAAAGTGTCCGAACGGGACGGAGACATGCGTTACCATAGCGACAGGGTGCCGTCTGGAGACCGCGGAGTGTTTCTTCCTGCCCCCGACGGCCGGGCAGCGGGGGTGGTCCCTGACGACCCCCTGGGGTCCCTCGACGCGTTGCGGCCGGCCCGACCAGCTGTTCTGCCGTCTCCAGGCCAACGGGACCGTGGTCGTCTGGGAGGAGCCGGGTCCGTTGCCATCCGGGTTCGTTCCGTTGCGTTCCTCAACGTTCCTCGCCGAAGTCGTTAGCGATGGAGGGAACGTATCGGTGCTGAGAGTTCCCGCGTTGGGCGTCGAGGCCTATAACGTCACCGAGTACGTTGCTAAGGAGACGGACGGCATACAGGAAGATGAAGATGGTACTAATTTAGCCGCCAAATTTCTAAAGAAATGTATCAGTTTGGCATTAATGGTACCCCATTAACACCCCATTAATCCATTTTGGGCACACCTTCCAAATTTTGTATACTTGGTAGTTTTTATTACTTGGTTTTTTGAAAATGTTCTGGAACATATATTTTATTTTAATTTTGTTATAAAATATTGTTCTAGAGCAAATAATTGTTAGATAATATTTTTTTAAAAACAAATTTTCTTGTTTTTTACCGGAAATACCGGCCATTTTCAGCTATTAATTTTTGGTAATATTACAAGTTAAATTTGGCCATTTAATGTGATTTTGTCCCTCCGGAATATAGAAAATTTAATAAAGGAAAATATCATTAGAAAGTTGATTGAAATTTGGGCGGATATTTTAGTACCATCGTAGGTTGGCTGGTTACCGATGGTGTTCTTGTGTTCCGAGTTCCTAAAACTGGTGGAAAAGATAAAGTTGAGTTTGTAAGAGAAGTCAAAGAAAGCGATGGTGGTAATGTGGAGGATATCGGGGAGGAGATGATATTACAGGTTAAAAAGATTCAAGCGGAAATCTTAGACCAGGGTTGTAGACGGCAAGAGGGAGAACATCTGGTGTGGAAACCGCTGGCCAGTAAGCTGCCAACTCGCTACTTCCGTATGACAGAGGGGCCCGGATTCAAAGGGGTTTCATTCGGAGACCTCGTTGGGGTGGTAGTGTGTGCCGAGGTCGCCAACTACACGGTGCTGCAGGCCCTCAGGTACCAGGGGGTCTGTCACAACCGACCCTTGGTGAGTCACCGTCACCATGACAGCGACGTTGTGAGTCAGTTGTTGCCGGACGGTTCGTTGAGTCTGGTTCGGTCGCACCGAGTCGACTGCGACCGTCTCGTCGACTCGTCGCTCCACTTTACCGTCGACGGCGTCCAGTTCCACTACATCAACGGGTTGGTTAACTCCGGTAGCAACGTGCCGACGGACGGTCTACCGACGGAGTCCATCCGTCCGCCGCTCTTTGCGGACCCAAGTGTGGCTGGACGCGCCGGCCACCCACCGCTCCACTCCCCACCATCCCGGCCCGCTGTGGACTGCGACCTCCACTCTGTCATATCGGTACTCCTCGACACCGACAACATCGTCGGCGAACTCAATATGTTGGCGGCGGACGGCCGGTGTCCCGCCGCCGACGCGGTTCGCACCACGTTGGATCGCACTCTCGTCGGGTTCGTGGTGGGTCTCTCCCCCTCCTCCACCAGGTTGCTACTAGTCGCCGTGATTATGGGCGCCATAGGGGGTCTACTGGAGTTTCTTAGAGTTGTCAGTGTGGTCGTTAGTATTGGGAGGAAAAAAATAACCCTGGCGGTTCTTCGTGAGAAGAATGAGGAAAAGTAGTTGTTGTAGACGCAGGCAATATTGGGAGTGGAGTGCTGAGAGGCGACAAGATGGAGAAGATAAATGGTTTTATAAGTTGAGTCTCAAGACGTTTATTTTTACATTAACTGATAATTTTACGGACTTCCTACAATATTGTCTTTGTGGTTCCATGTTCCACTGGTGGTGACGTAAAAACCACGATTTATTTTTAAAATCTGAATTAGCGATAATTATTTATTTATTGTTTAGTTTTCATTTCATTATTTTAATTGAAAATAAAGACACATTTGGCGTTAAATTATTAAATTAGCATTAATAAAAAAAGCATTAAATCCAAACCTTTAGTTTTCAATCCAGTTTCTATCTGAATCTATTATTATGTTACTGATGAAGGTATGTTGCTTCGATAAGGATACTATCCTTGAAAATCAGGTTGTTTATTGTGCACGACTTTGTGTTGCTATGGCAACCTACAGGTTTGAACAGACATGTTGACCTGAGCAGTAACCGTCGCCGGTTTATTAATAATACTCAACTGTAGTGTGTGACTGTCCGAGTTATTTGGGACGGTTTTGTCTGGGTCTGGCATTCCACAGTGCTGAATTGGTACTCTCTTTAGAATCTATGGGGAGCCTATAGAAAGAACCTTTAAAAAATGTGGACAAAATTATACTTACTTTTTGTAAAAGAAATAGTTAATAAATATATATATACTATTAAAAATTTATTGTGATTCCTTAGAATTAGCTAAATTATTTTGCTGAAACATTGAAATCAAATTAATTTTAATATTTCTGATAAATTGGGTCGCCCACAATCTAAATTATAAAACTCAAATACACGATCTATATCTAAATTATAAAACACAAATACACGATCTATATCTAAATTATAAAACACAAATACACGATCTATATCTAAATTATAAAACACAAATACACAGTCTATACACCATGTCCCAGAATATAGTGTCGTAATTCAGTGACACCCCCCCCCCCCCCCCCTCCCTAATTTTTCTACAAATCTTAATCAGATTGCATGAAATTTGAAACAAGAGATACTGAGATAGTTTCACCTCCCGACCACAGACTGGGTGAGCCAGAATTTTTATTTTTGCTTTCAATCTTTAGCTACAAGCGTTGAAAAAAGTGTCTCCGTCTATATTACACCAGTTACACCGCAGTTATTCTTCTACCTTATACCTGTTTGTTGGTACATTCCAAATATGTAACACAATTTGAATTTCGTTAAAAAATAGCTGAGATATGGGCGTTCAAATGTTGCATGGTTATGCACCTGCGCGAGGCTATTTTATTCTATTTAATAAATGCATCATAATCTGGAATATTTTGTTTATGATCATTGACTTCTTTATTCCAACATATGGAGCTTAGTAAAATTAATCAATTGAAGCACAAATTTCCGTAAAATAAATAATAATATAATATAAATATTAAAATACTGTTACTAAAACTATAATAAAATAAGTCACGGTGGATGGGGAAGTGGTTGGTCTACGCTCATCAGATACAGCGCGCATCTTAATGTAGACAGGTTGGCTGGCATTCCGGTGCATTGCAGGTAGTGGGCGGTAGATGTGGCACTATTATTGCACAACCAGCAGACACATTGATCAGTGGGTCTCCAGCAGTTCGAAATTTTACAAATCCGATGGTGGCAGCCGTTCGCCATTAACTGGGCTGCTGCGCGGCGACGAAAACCGGTTAGGTCCACGAGATTAATTTCCGCGTCATCGCAGTTATCTATTGCGTTAAGGATTGCAGTTGACGACGAGTATTTACTGATGCCGCACCAAAGTTTGTAGTAAAATGCTCGCACTCGATGGATGTGTTCCAGCCGCGGAACGTTTTCATTAGACGTAAAAATAGTGCATCCGTATGTTGTCGACGGGTAGATTACAGTTGCCCACAAACGTTTTGCCGTGGCTAACGATATATGATGTAGATTTACCTTAGTTGCAATACGAATAGAGCAGGCCACGCCTTTTTTGTATAAGTGCTGGAAGTGAGCTGTGGGACCATTTTTTGTTGCTAGCACTACGCCTAAGTAGTTGAACGTATTTTGAAACTCCAATAAAGTGCCATTATAATATAATTTATCACCAGAAGCTAAACGGCCACCTCTGCGGAATTTGACTGCCTTAGTTTTCTTTATATTGACCTTCAGGTCATTGACCCGACAATATTCTGATAATCTGTCCAGTGCGTCCTGGGTGACTGCGATCGAATCGCCGACTATGACGAGATCATCAGCGTACATTATGACGATGCAGCATGCGGCCATGAGGATAGATGGGAGGTCAGCAACGAACAAGCTGAATAAAAGGGGAGAGAGTTTGTCACCTTGCACTACTCCGACCGATTGAGTGATTGGGTCCAATACATATGTTCCAATGCAAATACATACATAGTTAACTGCGATTAGTGCCCATATAGCAGTGATAAATTTTCGACTGATGCCATGTATTACTAGACGCTGGCAGAGAGTTTCTCTGTTGATGGAGTCGAACGCCTTAGTGAAGTCGACGAAAACACAATATGTATGGCCTCCGGCCGACTGAAGAGCTATATTTATTAAACCATATAGGTTCTTGACAGCCATCACCGTTGAGAGTCCTCGACGGAAGCCGTATTGAGCAGCAGGAAGGATGCCACTGATCTCGGCAAACACGTACAGACGTTCAAACAGAATAGCGGTGTATAGTTTTAGTAGACACGAAAGGAGTGCTATGCCACGATAACTGTCAGGGGATGTCTTTTTGCCTTTTCCTTTATACAGTGGTATCAGATATGATGTCAACCAGGATATTGGGCAAACTCCCAGTGTGAGACAGAGGGACAACAGACTCAGAAGGAACGGAAGAAGATGACCGAAACCGGATTTTAGCGCCTCGTTCGACACGCCATCTGGCCCCGTTGCTTTGTGGAGCTTGGCGTTATTGACAGCGACCGTTATTTCCGATGGCTCTATTTGTTTATCTAGTATATCATTTGGTTGATCTGGAATTGGCGGTAGTTGGGGTGAGTGTTTGGTTGAAAGCAACTCTGAGAAATGTGTGAACCAAGATTGTTCTGACACTTGTTGAGCAACTGGTTTGACTTGGTCGCCGGTCTTCAGAATGTTCCAAAATTTCTGTTTGTCAGACTCGCACTCTTGAATTAACTTAAACTCTTTTTGGGCCTCGTACAATGTCTTTTTAGTATGCATCAACTTCTTATATGAACGAGCTAACTCCGAATATCTTTGCTTGTTTAGGGGTGTTGGCGCCCGTTTCATTAACTGAAAACTTGACATGAGTTCGTGTTTAGCCAGATAGCATTCTTGATTGAACCAAGGTTTGGAATTTCTCGGCTTACTAGATAACGAAGAATTTGTAATAGCATTAGTTATGTAAGAACAGACATCGTCTACTCCATTGGCTATAGCAGATTGAAAATCTCCTGTCGTTAGAATGTGGCCTAATTTGTCTACATCAAGCCTCTTGATTGCTTTACAGCGCTCTTTCCTATAGTTGATGGGGCTTGTTGTTTCATATTTTATATAAACGCGCTGGTGTTTAGTGTTTGTAGTTGGGCGGATACTTACTGAGACCTTATCAGCCAGTAGGTGGTCGACAAAAACGAGGTCGATTACGCTCTGACCATTCCAGGAGTAAAATGTAGGGATTGAGTGGTCGTTAATGCAGTTCAGTCCTGCGCCAAGTAGGCCACTGCATAGTGTGTCTCCACGATCATGAGGGCCATCTAAACGGCAGTTAAAATCACCTGTTAGCAGTATTGGAAGAGTGCACTTTGCCCGTGCAGTTACAATTATAGTGGTGAGCTCGAGTAATATATCAGAGACATCAGTTGATGGGGGATAATAGGCAGATATTATCACAAAGTTACTTGTTAGTAGTGCTAAAGCTGTTGAGCTTTTATGAATGGGCTCCTGACGCATTGCGGTTTTCATATTAATGGCAATAGTGATACCACCGTAAGGGCGCCCTAAATCGCGTTTCTCACAAGACACATTGTGACATGAGAAGCCTGGGATGACCAAGTCTGTCGTAAACGTTTCATAAAGGAGAAGGATATCAGTGTCTATGAAGGTGTCATCCATTGTTGTGTCGATCGTAGAGCGCGCACCTTCCACATTCCATGCAACTAATGTGTAGTAACCAGAGCTATTGTTTGAAAATTTCATATTGGATTCGTCACAGAAAGGGAGTTCGCTAAACAGTAACAGATTAGAAGCGGACTGGAAACGTAAACAGACTTTGTGGTGCTTTTCCAGACTGGCCAAGTAGCGATACGGCTTCAAGCAACCAATGCACATTGTAGTACGCGCAGTTTGGTTAGAAGGGGGTCGTGTTGATGCAATTGTGTTTGCTGGTAGACGTGTTTGGGTTACTGGAGGGCGGTTTGGGGCATTAGGGGTTACTGGAGAGGGTGTTGGGACAATATGGGTTACTGGAGGGGGTGTTGGGACAATATGGGTTACTGGAGGGGGTGTTGGGACAATATGGGTTACTGGAGGGGGTGTTGGGATAATTGGGGGTACTGGAGGGGGTGTTGGGACAATATGGGTTACTGGAGGGGGTGTTGGGACAATATGGGTTACTGGAGGGGGTGTTGGGACAATTGGGGTTACTGGAGGGGGTGTTGGGACAATTGGGGTTACTGGAGGGGGTGTTGGGACAATTGGGGTTACTGGAGGGGGTGTTGGGACAATTGGGGTTACTGGAGGGGGTGTTGGGACAATTGGGGTTACTGGAGGGGGTGTTGGGACAATATGGGTTACTGGAGGGGGTGTTGGGACAATATGGGTTACTGGAGGGGGTGTTGGGACAATATGGGTTACTGGAGGGGGTGTTGGGACAATATGGGTTACTGGAGGGGGTGTTGGGATAATTGGGGGTACTGGAGGGGGTGTTGGGACAATATGGGTTACTGGAGGGGGTGTTGGGACAATATGGGTTACTGGAGGGGGTGTTGGGACAATTGGGGTTACTGGAGGGGGTGTTGGGACAATTGGGGTTACTGGAGGGGGTGTTGGGACAATTGGGGTTACTGGAGGGGGTGTTGGGACAATTGGGGTTACTGGAGGGGGTGTTGGGACAATTGGGGTTACTGGAGGGGGTGTTGGGACAATATGGGTTACTGGAGGGGGTGTTGGGACAATATGGGTTACTGGAGGGGGTGTTGGGACAATATGGGTTACTGGAGGGGGTGTTGGGACAATATGGGTTACTGGAGGGGGTGTTGGGACAATATGGGTTACTGGAGGGGGTGTTGGGATAATTGGGGGTACTGGAGGGGGTGTTGGGACAATTGGGGTTACTGGAGGGGGTGTTGGGACAATATGGGTTACTGGAGGGGGTGTTGGGACAATATGGGTTACTGGAGGGGGTGTTGGGACAATATGGGTTACTGGAGGGGGTGTTGGGATAATTGGGGTTACTGGAGGGGGTGTTGGGACAATATGGGTTACTGGAGGGGGTGTTGGGACAATATGGGTTACTGGAGGGGGTGTTGGGACAATATGGGTTACTGGAGGGGGTGTTGGGATAATTGGGGTTACTGGAGGGGGTGTTGGGACAATATGGGTTACTGGAGGGGGTGTTGGGACAATATGGGTTACTGGAGGGGGTGTTGGGATAATTGGGGTTACTGGAGGGGGTGTTGGGACAATTGGGGTTACTGGAGGGGGTGTTGGGACAATTGGGGTTACTGGAGGGGGTGTTGGGACAATTGGGGTTACTGGAGGGGGTGTTGGGACAATTGGGGTTACTGGAGGGGGTGTTGGGACAATATGGGTTACTGGAGGGGGTGTTGGGACAATATGGGTTACTGGAGGGGGTGTTGGGACAATATGGGTTACTGGAGGGGGTGTTGGGATAATTGGGGTTACTGGAGGGGGTGTTGGGACAATATGGGTTACTGGAGGGGGTGTTGGGACAATATGGGTTACTGGAGGGGGTGTTGGGATAATTGGGGGTACTGGAGGGGGTGTTGGGACAATTGGGGTTACTGGAGGGGGTGTTGGGACAATATGGGTTACTGGAGGGGGTGTTGGGACAATATGGGTTACTGGAGGGGGTGTTGGGACAATATGGGTTACTGGAGGGGGTGTTGGGATAATTGGGGTTACTGGAGGGGGTGTTGGGACAATATGGGTTACTGGAGGGGGTGTTGGGACAATTGGGGTTACTGGAGGGGGTGTTGGGACAATTGGGGTTACTGGAGGGGGTGTTGGGACAATTGGGGTTACTGGAGGGGGTGTTGGGACAATTGGGGTTACTGGAGGGGGTGTTGGGACAATTGGGGTTACTGGAGGGGGTGTTGGGACAATATGGGTTACTGGAGGGGGTGTTGGGACAATATGGGTTACTGGAGGGGGTGTTGGGACAATATGGGTTACTGGAGGGGGTGTTGGGATAATTGGGGTTACTGGAGGGGGTGTTGGGACAATATGGGTTACTGGAGGGGGTGTTGGGACAATATGGGTTACTGGAGGGGGTGTTGGGACAATATGGGTTACTGGAGGGGGTGTTGGGACAATATGGGTTACTGGAGGGGGTGTTGGGATAATTGGGGTTACTGGAGGGGGTGTTGGGATAATTGGGGTTACTGGAGAGGGTGTTGGGACAATTGGGGGCCAAATACGTAGCTGGGCAACAATGCATTACATCTTTAATCACACTATTACGTAGCTATTCGTACATTTAACAAATGTTCCAGAATATTTATTAAATAGAATATAATAGCCTCGCGGCGTCGTTGCAAAACCATGTAACATTTGAACGCTCATATCTCAGCTATTTTTCAACGAAATTCAAATTGTGTTACATATTTGGAATCCTTGCATGGCCAGCTTTCCATTGGTTCCAACAAACAGCTACAAGGTAGAAGAATAACTGCGGTGTAACTGGGTAATATCGCTGGAGACACTTTTTTAAACGCTTGTAGCTAAAGATTGAAAGCTAAAATAAAAATTCTGGCTCTCCCAGTCAGTGGTCGGGAGGTGAAACTATCTCAGTTTCACATTTCATGCAATCTCATTAAGATTTGTAAAAAAATTAGGAGAGGGGTGTGTGTCACTGAATTACGGCACTATATTCTGGGACATGGTGTATCTACATGTCTCTGTATCCTTATATCTACCTATAGTCTATATCTATCTACATGTCTCTGTATCCTTATACCTATAGTCTATATCTATCTACATGTCTCTGTATCCTTATACCTACCTATAGTCTATATCTATCTACATGTCTCTGTATCCTTATACCTATAGTCTATATCTACATGTCTCTGTATCCTTATATCTACCTATAGTCTATATCTATCTACATGTCTCTGTATCCTTATACCTATAGTCTATATCTACATGTCTCTGTATCCTTATACCTATAGTCTATATCTACATGTCTCTGTATCCTTATATCTATAGTCTATATCTACATGTCTCTGTATCCTTATACCTATAGTCTATATCTATCTACATGTCTCTGTATCCTTATACCTATAGTCTATATCTATCTACATGTCTCTGTATCCTTATACCTATAGTCTATATCTACATGTCTCTGTATCCTTATATCTACCTATAGTCTATATCTATCTACATGTCTCTGTATCATTATACCTATAGTCTATATCTATCTACATGTCTCTGTATCCTTATACCTATAGTCTATATCTACATGTCTCTGTATCCTTATATCTACCTATAGTCTATATCTATCTACATGTCTCTGTATCCTTATACCTATAGTCTATATCTACATGTCTCTGTATCCTTATACCTATAGTCTATATCTACATGTCTCTGTATCCTTATACCTATAGTCTATATCTACATGTCTCTGTATCCTTATATCTATAGTCTATATCTACATGTCTCTGTATCCTTATATCTATAGTCTATATCTACATGTCTCTGTCATCAATCTCGTCTGTAAAAGTGGTTATTCCCCATTACAAACTGTTTAAAATAACAATACAATGGTGGGCTATGTAAAAAAATATCCGAATTCGCCCTAGGGAAAATAACCAGTTATTAATCCCATCCCGCTTTTGGTAGCTTAGTTACAGCCAATCAATTAGAATATAATAATAAAATATAAAATATTCGCATATTAATAGGTTCCATCCACTAGCTACCATGGTTACAATTCACAACCACTTTGATTAGAACTTAAGGCAGCGACAGTAATGTACAGAGGCGCATACGTGGAAGAGGTATAGTAAATCTGGAACTGATTTTAAAGATTGAGACCTGATAATATGAGGAGAGTTCTAGAAATTCACATTTGATGCAATATCCTTCAATGATCAAATGTCCCTTTCATATTCAAGCAACTAAATTTTACGGTAGCTATGTTTTAGGTAAGCATAGCTATTATTTTCGACACTGGTTCCGTTCTCCTACTTTCCCGTACAAATTTTTTTATCGTAGCACTTGTTAATTTTTATATATAATTTCAATTTATTATACTGTAGTTCCTTTTAAAAAATATTATTCTAGAAGGAATACCGTTTTGACTAGAGGTCTGTATAGCACTACATTTTTAAAACATATATCATTGTTACATGGCAACGTTGAAGAGTTGTAGAACAAATGAAAATAATTATATACTATTCTAAACCATAAATAAAATAAAATAATATTACGTTCTAGAACATATAGCTAGTTTATTTTAAATTTTAAAATAGCTAGTAAATTAAAAAAAAGTATTTAAATGAATTTCTGAATACATTTAAATGAATATTGAAAATTGTTATATTTCTAACATATACAGCCGTAGCTATTTTTTTTAAATTAAAATACCTATTAAATCAAAAAATTTATTTTTAAATCAATTTCTGAATAGGCCTACATTTAAATGAAAATTGAAAATTTCCAAAGCACCAAACATTAATAAAACAATTTTTATATTTTTTTAAATTACAAGCTAATTAAAAATTAATAAATATCTAGCTATATGTACTAGAACGTTATATTTTTAATTTTATTTAAGTTCTAGAATTAGTGTATAATAATACTGTATAATATTTATAATTTGTTCTAGAACTCTAAAATGCTGCCATGGTAAACATTATTTATGGTATAAAAATGTAGTGCTATGCGGATTCGGAACTGTTACCTTAGTTTTAATATTTTCTGCGTCAAGAGTCAGTCCCCAAATCTGCAAACTGTGATAACAAATGTACGTTATTCCAGAAAGATCGATCACTAAGGAGACGTGGGGGGGGGGGGCGTTGTTGGACGCAAATCCCATCTCGGCGAATTTATATTTCGTCTTAATGTTAAATTAAAAATTAAGGGGAATGAGCGTTTACAAATTGCACTCTTATTCTAACCAAAACAATAAGTTAAAGAAAATAGAACAGGTTAGTTGTATTTTCTAGGAGTAATCAGCTGTTATTTGCGTCGAATTTACCCTGGAGCGGTATAAAAGTAAAAAAAATTTAAAATGTTTATTCGGCTGTTAAGTACAGATTAAAAAGGGAGGAACTCTTTCTTCTATTGATTGGCGGTTTTGTTAAATTTCATGTGATGGAATTTTTATTTGTTTGTCGTAAACTTATCCTCGTGCTGCGCGAAGGCCCCATGAACGTATATAAGTTGTTATACAAATGAGTTACTAACTCTCTGGGTTTACTCGCTGGAGTTTCGTACGATTTGTGACGCCTTCGGATTCAAATTTAATTCATTTAAATTTTTTAGGGAATTCTCCATCACCTGCAGAACCAGTTGTTGTACGCGAAACAACAAGCGTCCTTGGTTGCCCAGCAACGCCCCCCCGCCGAGTGTGATTGGCAACGTTCGTTACCTAGCAACGGTTACTCCCCGCCGGCCCCCAAGAAGACGCCCCCTACCGACGAGCTCGGTCTCCCCGAACTCTCGGTCCACACGATGGACTTCCTAGGCGACCACCTCGACGCCGATATCAGCTCCCTATTGGACGACGAGGGTAACCTAGGCAACCTGCTGGCCAACGCCGCCTCCGAGCTCGAGCGCTCGGACGACACGTTGGACGCGCTGGAGGAGGAGAATCTCTCCCCTGGGGTCGCTAGGCAACCGCCAATGGGAGCGTCGCCCCGGGACAAGCCGGTCCCGGTGGTCATCCCCAACTCGGTGTCTATACACACAACCCCCGCGGTTAGTTGTATCCCAAACTTCATGTCTATCTATCTGTAACTTTTATCTGATTTCAGTTCACAGCTATCTTTCATATTAATTAATAATTATTTATTGATTAATTATTACACTCGTAGCGTACATAGTGGATATGGATAACACAGACTGTTGGCTTATCCATGTAATAATGTGGCCGTTGGTTCGAATCTCACCCATTTCGTTATTTTGCAGTATTGCCTTCATGTAATTGTGAATTAATTATAGTGTGTATTCGAATGACGTTATCGTGATTATATTTAGAATGGAGAATCAATTAAGGGAAAGGAGCGGGTTACAGTGGCACGTTACTCTATCGCTGGACTTACATCGCAAATATGGTGTAAACCTGATAAACAATGTCGCACTGCGATATAAAGTTGGAAAATATGTCGCCCAACGATTTGGTAGTGCGAATTAATTCCACGCAAATAAATAATAATGGTTACTTAGGTGAAGTTACGTATTTAAAACGCGCGAGTAATTAACTTTATTTACCGGAAATCATTTTTTTTATTAAGTTTCTATCACTACGAACTTTTAGTGACAAGACAGTCTTTGTTATCGCAGACGCAGATATTAATTTTTTATATCCTTGAATAGGGATCGATCCGGTAAAGTGTAGATATTTAACTTTATTTCATTCTTTAATTTATTTAATTATTATAGATTCTCTCCGCCATGGCTCGTCTCTCTTCGAACGGACATCGGGAGGTCGCCGACGACGCAATCATGGCCCGAGTTCGACCCCCGCAGCCCCCCGTCCCCCCTTCACCCCCTCTACCCAAGGACCAGCTGCTGCCCCCGACCCCCACCATCTACGTTGACAACAGAAAGGATGTGTTTACTGAGGCCATCAGTAACTACTGCCAGGCCAAAGAGAACCCAGTCACAATAATACGGGGTCTAGCCGCCGCCTTGAGACTCGGTATGGAAACTCAGTTTCATTAGTTCTTTTTTTTCTACCAATAATTTATTTGACTCTATAGATTTGGCGCTGTTTTTCTACCAATAACGTATTTTTCTCTATAGATTTGGCGCTTTTTTCTACCAATAACGTATTTTTCTCTATAGATTTGGCGCTGTTTTTCTACCAATAATTTATTTTTCTCTATAGATTTGGCGCTTTTTTCTACCAATAACGTATTTTTCTCTATAGATTTGGCGCTTTTTTCTACCAATAACGTATTTTTCTCTATAGATTTGGCGCTTTTTTCTACCAATAACGTATTTTTCTCTATAGATTTGGCGCTTTTTTCTACCAATAACGTATTTTTCTCTATAGATTTGGCGCTTTTTTCTACCAATAACGTATTTTTCTCTATAGATTTGGCGCTTTTTTCTACCAATAACGTATTTTTCTCTATAGATTTGGCGCTTTTTTCTACCAATAACGTATTTTTCTCTAGATTTGGCGCTTTTTTCTACCAATAACATATTTTTCTCTATAGATTTGGCGCGTTTTTTCTACCAATAACGTATTTTTCTCTTTAGATTTGGCGCTGTTTTTCTACCAATAACTTATTTTTCTCTATAGATTTGGCGCTTTTTTCTACGAAGACTTTGGTCGAGGCCAACCCGGAGCACGTGATGGAGGTCCGTTCCCAGGTCAACCAACCCTCGACGGAGAACTGGGAAGGCGACCGTAAGGTGTGGTTGTGTGAGTCCTCTAGGAGTTACACAACCATCGCCAAGTACGCCCAGTACCAGGCCTCCAGCTTCCAGGAGAGCCTCAAGGAGGAGCACGAGGAGATGGTAGGGGTGAAGGTCGAGGAGCTGGACAGCGAAATGGGGGCGTCGCCGGCGAAGCGAAGAAGAACCGGCTTGTTTAAACCGTTAAAGTTCGGAACCAACGTCGATCTATCCGATGAAACTAAGTGAGTCCTGTATATTGGGTGGGAGACCCCGAGTCGAGCCCTCAGAAAATAGATATATAAAGGAGGCTTTACTTATTAAGGAGGCTTAGGCTATAATTACGTTATCTTAAGGGGGGGGTACACCATTTTCGAACAACTCTTCGATTTATCACTCTCAGCGTTTCAAAATTGTTTGGTTTTGGCTATAATTTGGAATATAGGTGCCTAAGATGCTATTCTACATGACAGGTTAGGATTCCATAAATGGAAATTGTTATAACTTGAAAACTAAAAGAGCTATTAAATAGCGGTTTTCAGATTTAAAACACCATTCAATGGTGTATTATAATAGACCATAAAAAAAATGTCGACATATTTTGGACCAAAATGGTGTACTTAATAAGGTTTAAAAGGTTTCAAACCTTATTCATTTTGTATATTCTAATTCCGGATAAATAATATTAATATTTTAGATGGCAACCCCAACTCACCGAACTTACCAAATTACCTCAATTCACTCGGGTTGTATCCGCGGGCAATCTACTCAGTCACGTTGGCAACTCCATATTGGGAATGAATACAGTTCAACTTTATATGAAAGTTCCAGGTATAAACTCTTTATTTCGCTGCAATATTAATATCTTTTACTTTATATTACTATTATTTACTTTATATTACTGTTATTTACTTTATAATATTACTATTATTTACTTTATATTTCTATTATTTACTTTATATTACTGTTATTTACTTTATATTACCGTTCTTTACTTTATATTACTTTATATTACTTTTATTTACTTTATAGTACTAGTATTAATATGAATTAGTCAATGAATCAATGAAATTGTAATACTTTATATTATCCCCGCTCCAGGCGCCCGTACTCCGGGACATCAAGAGAACAACCAGTTGTGCAGCATCAACATAAACATTGGGCCGGGAGACTGCGAATGGTTCTGCGTTGGCGAAGAATACTGGGGGGTCATCTACAGTCTGTGTGAGAGACACGGGATATCCTACCTAACTGGTTCCTGGTGGCCCGTTCTCGAGGATTTATACGCGAACAATGTACCAGTATACAGGTTGGTAAAACAGTACCAGTATACAGGTTGGTACATCACTGTACCAGTATACACTATACAGGTTGGTACATCAATGTACCAGTATACAGGTTGGTACATCACTGTACCAGTATACAGGTTGGTACATCAGTGTACCAGTATACAGGTTGGTACGGCAGTGTACCTGTACCAGTATACAGGTTGATACAACAGTTTACCTGTACCAGTATACAGGTTGGTACGGCAGTGTACCTGTACCAGTATACAGGTTGATACAACAGTTTACCTGTACCAGTATACAGGTTGGTACGGCAGTGTACCAGTATACAGGTTGGTACGGCGGTGTACCTGTACCTGTATACAGGTTGGTACATCAGTGTACCTGTACCAGTATACAGGTTGGTACATCACTGTACCAGTATACAGGTTGGTACATCACTGTACCAGTATACAGGTTGGTACATCAATGTACCAGTATATAGATTGGTACAACAAAAGTGTACCAGGATACAGTTTGGTACATCAGTGTACCAATATACAGGTTGGTACGGCAGTGTACCTGTACCAGTATACAGGTTGGTACATCAGTGTACCAGTATACAGGTTGGTACATCAGTGTACAAGTATACAGGTTGGTACGACAGTGTACCAGTATACAGGTTGGTAAATCAGTGTACCAGTATGCAGGTTGATTACGGCAGTGTACCTGTACCAGTATACAGGTTGGTACATCAGTGTACCAGTATACAGGTTGGTACGACAGTGTACCAGTATACAGGTTGGTACATCAGTGTACCAGTATACAGGTTGGTACATCAATGTACCAGTATATAGATTGGTACAACAAAAGTGTACCAGGATACAGTTTGGTACATCAGTGTACCAATATACAGGTTGGTACGGCAGTGTACCTGTACCAGTATACAGGTTGGTACATCAGTGTACCAGTATACAGGTTGGTACATCAGTGTACAAGTATACAGGTTGGTACGACAGTGTACCAGTATACAGGTTGGTACATCAGTGTACCAGTATACAGGTTGGTACGGCAGTGTACCTGTACCAGTATACAGGTTGGTACATCAGTGTACCAGTATACAGGTTGGTACATCAGTGTACCAGTATCCAGGTTGGTACAACAGTGTACCAGTATACAGGTTGGTACAACCGTGTACCAGTATACAGGTTGGTACGACAGTGTACCAGTATACAGGTTGGTAAATCAGTGTACCAGTATGCAGGTTGATTACGGCAGTGTACCTGTACCAGTATACAGGTTGGTACATCAGTGTACCAGTATACAGGTTGGTACGACAGTGTACCAGTATACAGGTTGGTACATCAGTGTACCAGTATACAGGTTGGTACATCACTACCAGTATACAGGTTGGTACGACAGTGTACCAGTATACAGGTTGGTACATCAGTGTACCAGTATACAGGTTGGTACGGCGGTGTACCTGTACCTGTATACAGGTTGGTACATCAATGTACCAGTATACAGATTGGTACATCACTGTACCAGTATACAGGTTGGTACAACAGTGTACCAGTATACAGGTTGGTTCTACAGTGTACCAGTATACAGGTTGGTACAACAGTGTATCAGTATACAGGTTGGTACGACACTGTACCAGTATACAGGTTGGTACATCAGTACCAGTATACAGGTTGGTACATCAGTGTACCATACAGGTTGGTACATCAGTGTACCAGTATACAGGTTGGCACATCAGTGTACCATACAGGTTGGTACATCAGTGTACCAGTATACAGGTTGGAACATCAGTGTACCAGTATAGAGGTTGGTACAACAGTGTACCAGTATACAGGTTGGTACATCACTGTACCAGTATACAGGTTGGTACAACAGTGTACCAGTATACAGGTTGGTACATCAGTGTACCAGTATAGAGGTTGGTACAACAGTGTACCAGTATACAGGTTGGTACATCAGTGTACCAGTATACAGGTTGGTACGGCGGTGTACCTGTACCTGTATACAGGTTTGTACATCAATGTACCAGTATACAGGTTGGTACATCACTGTACCAGTATACAGGTTGGTACAACAGTGTACCTGTATACAGGTTGGTACATCAGTGTACCAGTATACAGGTTGGTACATCAATGTACCAGTATACAGTTTGGTACATCAGTGTACCAGTATACAGGTTCGTACAACAGTGTACCAGTATACAGGTTGGTACAACAGTGTACCAGTATACAGGTTGGTACGACAGTGTACCAGTATACAAGTTGGTACATCAGTGTACCATACAGGTTGGTACATCAGTGTACCAGTATACAGGTTGGCACATCAGTGTACCATACAGGTTGGTGCATCAGTGTACCAGTATACAGGTTGGAACATCAGTGTACCAGTATACAGGTTGGTACGGCGGTGTACCTGTACCAGTATAGATGTTGGTACAACAGTGTACCAGTATACAGGTTGGTACATCAGTGTACCAGTATACAGGTTGGTACGGCGGTGTACCTGTACCTGTATACAGGTTGGTACAACATTGCACCAGTATACAGGTTGGTACATCACTGTACCAGTATACAGGTTGGTACGACAGTGTACCAGTATACAGGTTCGTACAACAGTGTACCAGTATACAGGTTTGTACAACAGTGTACCAGTATACAGGTTGGTACATCAGTATACCAGTATACAGGTTGGTACATCAGTGTACCTGTATACAAGTTGGTACATCAGTGTACCATACAGGTTGGTACATCTGTGTACCAGTATACAGGTTGGTACAACGGTGTACCAGTATACAGGTTGGTACATCAGTGTACCATACAGGTTGGTACATCAGTGTACCATACAGGTTGGTACATCAGTGTACCAGTATACATTTTGGTACAACAGTGTACCAGTATACAGGTTGGTACATCAGTGTACCATATAGGTTGGTACATCAGTGTACCAGTATACAGGTTGGTTCAACGGTGTACCAGTATACAGGTTGGTACATCAGTGTACCATACAGGTTGGTACATCAGTGTACCAGTATACAGGCTGGTACAACAGTGTACCAGGATACAGGTTGGTACATCAGTGTACCAGACCAGTATACAGGTTGGTTCGACGGTGTACCAGTATACAGGTTGGTGCATCAGTGTACCATACAGGTTGGTACATCAATGTACCATACAGGTTGGTACATCAGTGTACCATACAGGTTGGTACATCAGTGTACCAGTATACAGGTTGGTACAACAGTGTACCAGTATACAGGTTGGTACATCAGTGTACCATACAGGTTCGTACAACAGTGTACCATTATACAGGTTGGTACATTAGTCTACCATACAGGTTGGTACATCAGAGTACCAGTATACAGGTTGGTACATCAGTGTACCAGTATACAGGTTGGTTCAACGGTGTACCAGTATACAGGTTGGTACAACGGTGTACCAGTATACAGGTTGGTACATCAGTGTACCAGTATACTGGTTGGTACGACAGTGTACCAGTATACAGGTTGGTTCAACGGTGTACCAGTATACAGGTTGGTACATCAGTGTACCAGTATACTGGTTGGTACGACAGTGTACCAGTATACAGATTGGTTCAACGGTGTACCAGTATACAGGTTGGTACATTAGTGTACCATACAGGTTTGTACAACAGTGTACCATTATACAGGTTGGTACATTAGTCTACCATACAGGTTGGTACATCAGAGTACCAGTATCCAGGTTGGTACAACAGTGTACCAGTATACAGGTTGGTACAACGGTGTACCAGTATACAGGTTGGTACATCAGTGTACCAGTATACTGGTTGGTACGACAGTGTACCAGTATACAGGTTGGTTTAACGGTGTACCAGTATACAGGTTGGTACATCAGTGTACCATACAGGTTCGTACAACAGTGTACCATTATACAGGTTGGTACATTAGTCTACCATACAGGTTGGTACATCAGAGTACCAGTATACAGGTTGGTACATCAGTGTACCAGTATACAGGTTGGTTCAACGGTGTACCAGTATACAGGTTGGTACATCACTGTACCAGTATACAGGTTGGTTCAACGGTGTACCAGTATACAGGTTGGTACATCAGTGTACCAGTATACTGGTTGGTACGACAGTGTACCAGTATACAGGTTGGTTCAACGGTGTACCAGTATACAGGTTGGTACATCAGTGTACCAGTATACAGGTTGGTACAACAGTGTACCAGTATACAGGTTGGTACAGCAGTGTACCATACAGGTTCGTACAACAGTGTACCATTATACAGGTTGGTACATTAGTCTACCATACAGGTTGGTACATCAGAGTACCAGTATACAGGTTGGTACATCAGTGTACCAGTATACAGGTTGGTTCAACGGTGTACTAGTATACAGGTTGGTACATCACTGTACCAGTATACAGGTTGGTTCAACGATGTACCAGTATACAGGTTGGTACATCAGTGTACCAGTATACTGGTTGGTACTACAGTGTACCAGTATACAGGTTGGTTCAACGGTGTACCAGTATACAGGTTGGTACAACAGTGTACCAGTATACAGGTTGGTACATCAGTGTACCAGTATACAGGTTGGTACGGCGGTGTACCTGTACCTGTATACAGGTTGGTACAACATTGCACCAGTATACAGGTTGGTACAACAGTGTACCATTATACAGGTTGGTACAACAGTGTACCTGTACCAGTATACAGGTTGGTACAACAGTGTACCTGTACCAGTATACAGGTTGGTACAACAGTGTACCTGTACCAGTATACAGGTTGGTACAACAGTGTACCTGTACCAGTATACAGGTTGGTACAACAGTGTACCTGTACCAGTATACAGGTTGGTACAACAGTGTACCTGTACCAGTATACAGGTTGGTACAACAGTGTACCTGTACCAGTATACAGGTTGGTACAACAGTGTACCTGTACCAGTATACGGGTTGGTACAACAGTGCACCTGTACCAGTATACAGGTCGGTACAACAGTGTACCTGTACCAGTATACAGGTTGATACAACAGTTTACCTGTACCAGTATACAGGTTGGTACAACAGTGTACCTGTACCAGTATACAGGTTGGTACATCAGTGTACCAGTATACAGGTTGGTACATCAGTGTACAAGTATACAGGTTGGTACGACAGTGTACCAGTATACAGGTTGGTAAATCAGTGTACCAGTATGCAGGTTGATTACGGCAGTGTACCTGTACCAGTATACAGGTTGGTACATCAGTGTACCAGTATACAGGTTGGTACGACAGTGTACCAGTATACAGGTTGGTACATCAGTGTACCAGTATACAGGTTGGTACGGCGGTGTACCTGTACCTGTATACAGGTTGGTACATCAATGTACCAGTATACAGATTGGTACATCACTGTACCAGTATACAGGTTGGTACAACAGTGTACCTGTACCAGTATACAGGTTGGTACAGCAGTGTACCAGTATAAAGGTTGGTATAACATTGTATCCGTATGATTTTAGACTGTATTTCCCCTTGTATCTCTCAGACTTTTTCTTATTTCCCCTTGTATCCCTCAGACTTTTTCTTATTTCCCCTTGTATCTTTCTCACCTTTTCGTATTTCCCCTTGTATCTCTCTCACGTTTTCATATTTCCCCTTGTATCTCTGGCACGCCACGCCACCTTCCCCAGTTCCAACAACCATTCCACCTTCCCCAGTTTCAACAACCATTCCACCTTCCCCAGTTCCAACAACCGTTCCACCTTCCCCAGTTCCAACAACCATTCCACCTTCTCCAGTTCCAACAACCATTGCACCTTCCCCAGTTCCAACAACCATTCCACCTTCCCCAGTTCCAGCAACCATTCCACCTTCCCCAGTTCCAACAACCATTCCACCTTCTCCAGTTCCAACAACCATTGCACCTTCCCCAGTTCCAACAACCATTCCACCTTCCCCAGTTCCAGCAACCATTCCACCTTCCCCAGTTTCAACAACCATTCTACCTTCCCCAGTTCCAACAACCATTCCACCTTCCCCAGTTCCAACAACCACGCCACCTTCCCCAGTTCCAACAACCATTCCACCTTCTACAGTTCAAGCAACCATTCCACCTTCCCCAGTTCCAACAACCGTTCCACCTTCCCCAGTTCCAACAACCATTCCACCTTCCCCAGTTACAACAACCATTCCACCTTCCCCAGTTTCAACAACCACTCCACCTTCCCCAGTTCCAACAACCATTCCACCTTCCCAGTTCCAACAACCATTCCACCTTCCCCAGTTCCAACAACCATTCCACCTTCCCCAGTTCCAACAACCACGCCACCTTCCCCAGTTCCAACAACCATTCCACCTTCTCCAGTTCAAGCAACCATTCCACCTTCCCCAGTTCCAACAACAGTTCCACCTTCCCCAGTTCCAACAACCATTCCACCTTCCATCAGTGTACCATACAGGTTGGTACATCAGTGTACCAGACCAGTATACAGGTTGGTTCAACGGTGTACCAGTATACAGGTTGGTGCATCAGTGTACCATACAGGTTGGTACATCAATGTTCCATACAGGTTGGTACATCAGTGTACCATACAGGTTGGTACATCAGTGTACCAGTATACAGGTTGGTACAACAGTGTACCAGTATACAGGTTGGTACATCAGTGTACCATACGGGTTCGTACAACAGTGTACCATTATACAGGTTGGTACATTAGTCTACCATACAGGTTGGTACATCAGAGTACCAGTATACAGGTTGGTACATTAGTGTACCAGTATACAGGTTGGTTCAACGGTGTACCAGTATACAGGTTGGTACGACAGTGTACCAGTATACAGGTTGGTACATCAGTGTACCATACGGGTTCGTACAACAGTGTACCATTATACAGGTTGGTACATCAGTGTACCATACGGGTTCGTACAACAGTGTACCAGTATACAGGTTGGTACATCAGTGTACCATACGGGTTCGTACAACAGTGTACCAGTATACAGGTTGGTACATCAGTGTACCATACGGGTTCGTACAACAGTGTACCATTATACAGGTTGGTACATTAGTCTACCATACAGGTTGGTACATCAGAGTACCAGTATACAGGTTGGTACATTAGTGTACCAGTATACAGGTTGGTTCAGCGGTGTACCAGTATACAGGTTGGTACATCACTGTACCAGTATTAAGGTTGGTACGACAGTGTACCAGTATACAGGTTGGTACATCAGTGTACCAGTATACTGGTTGGTACGACAGTGTACCAGTATACAGGTTGGTTCAACGGTGTACCAGTATACAGGTTGGTACAACAGTGTACCATTATACAGGTTGGTACAACAGTGTACCTGTACCAGTATACAGGTTGGTACAACATTGTACCAGTATACAGGTTGGTACAACAGTGTACCATTATACAGGTTGGTACAACAGTGTACCTGTACCAGTATACAGGTTGGTACAACAGTGTACCTGTACCAGTATACAGGTTGGTACAACAGTGTACATGTACCAGTATACAGGTTGGTACAACAGTGTACCAGTACCAGTATACAGGTTGGTACAACAGTGTACCTGTACCAGTATACAGGTTGGTACAACAGTGTACCTGTACCAGTATACAGGTTGGTACAACAGTGTACCAGTAAAAAGGTTGGTATAACATTGTATCCGTATGATTTTAGACTGTATTTCCCCTTGTATCTCTCAGACTTTTTCTTATTTTCCCTTGTATCCCTCAGACTTTTTCTTATTTCCCCTTGTATCTCTCTCACCTTTTCGTATTTCCCCTTGTATCTCTCTCACGTTTTCATATTTCCCCTTGTATCTCTCTCACTTATCGTATTTCTCCTTGTATCTCTCACACGTTTTCGTATTCCCCCTTGTATCTCTCTCACTTTTTCGCATTTCCCCTTGTATCTCTCTCACTTTTTCGCATTTCCCCTTGTATCTTTCTCACTTTTTCGTATTTCCCCTTGTATCTGTCTCACTTTTTCGTATTTCCCCTTGTATCTCTCTCACGTTTTCATATTTCCCCTTGTATCTCTCTCACTTATCGTATTTATCCTTGTATCTCTCTCACTTTTTCGTATTCCCCCTTGTATCCCTCAGACTTTTTCTTATTTCCCCTTGTATCTCTCACACTTTTTCGTATTTCCCCTTGTATCTTTCTCACTTTTTCGTATTCCCCTTGTATCTCTCTCACCTTTTCGTATTCCCCCTTGTATCTCTCACACGTTTTCGTATTCCCCCTTGTATCTCTCACACGTTGTCCTATTTCCCCTTGTATCTCTCTCACTTTTTCGCATTTCCCCTTGTATCTTTCTCACTTTTTCGTATTTCCCCTTGTATCTCTCTCACTTTTTCGTATTTCCCCTTGTATCTCTCTCACTTTTTCGTATTTCCCCTTGTATCTCTCTCACTTTTTCGTATTTCCCCTTGTATCTCTCACTTTTTCGTATTTCCCCTTGTATCTCTCTCACTTTTTCGTATTTCCCCTTGTATCTCTCACTTTTTCGTATTTCCCCTTGTATCTCTCTCACTTTTTCGTATTTCCCCTTGTATCTCTCACACGTTTTCGTATTCCACCTTGTATCTTTCTCACTTTTTCGTATTTCCCCTTGTATCTCTCTCACCTTTTCGTATTCCCCCTTGTATCTCTCACACGTTGTCCTATTTCCCCTTGTATCTCTCTCACTTTTTCGCCTTTCCCCTTGTATCTTTCTCACTTTTTCGTATTTCCCCTTGTATCTCTCTCACTTTTTCGTATTTCCCCTTGTATCTCTCTCACTTTTTCGTATTTCCCCTTGTATCTCTCTCACTTTTTCGTATTTCCCCTTGTATCTCTCACTTTTTCGTATTTCCCCTTGTATCTCTCTCACTTTTTCGTATTCCCCCTTGTATCTCTCACACGTTTTCGTATTTCCCCTTGTATCTCTCTCACATTTTCGTATTTCCCCTGTATCTCTGTATCACTGTACCAGTATTAAGGTTGGTACGACAGTATACCAGTATACAGGTTTGCACATCAGTGTACCATACAGGTTGGTACATCAATGTACCAGTATACAGGTTGGTTCAACGGTGTACCAGTATACAGGTTGGTACAACAGTATACCAGTATACAGTTTGGTACGACAGTGTACCAGTATATAGGTGGGTACAACATTGTACCAGTATACAGGTTGGTACAACAGTGTACCATTATACAGGTTGGTACAACAGTGTACCTATACCAGTATACAGGTTGGTACAACAGTGTACCTACCTATACCAGTATACAGGTTGGTACAACAGTGTACCTGTACCAGTATACAGGTTGGTACAACAGTGTACCTGTACCAGTATACAGGTTGATACAACAGTTTACCTGTACCAGTATACAGGTTGGTACAACAGTGTACCTGTACCAGTATACAGGTTGGTACAACAGTGTACCAGTATAAAGGTTGGTATAACATTGTATCCGTATTATTTTAGACCGTATTTCCCCTTGTATCTCTCAGACTTTTTCTTATTTCCCCTTGTATCCCTCAGACTTTTCCTTATTTCCCCTTGTATCTCTCTCACTTTTTCGAATTTCCCCTTGTATCTTTCTCACTTTTTCGTATTTCCCCTTGTATCTTTCTCACTTTTTCGTATTTCCCCTTGTATCTTTCTCACTTTTCATATTTCCCCTTGTATCTCTCTCACTTTTTCGTATTTCCCGTTGTATCTCTCTCACTTTTTCGTATTTCCCCTTGTATCTCTCTCACTTTCTCGTATTTCCCCTTGAATCTCTCTCACTTTTTCGTATTTCCCCTTGTATCTCTCTCACTTTTTCGAATTTCCCCTTGTATCTTTCTCACTTTTTCGTATTTCCCCTTGTATCTCTCTCACTTTTTCGTATTTCCCCTTGTATCTCTCTCACTTTTTCGTATTTCCCCTTGTATCTCTCTCACTTTTTCGTATTCCCCCTTGTTTCTCTCTCACCTTTTTGTATTCCCCCTTGTATCTCTCACACGTTTTCGTATTTCCCCTTGTATCTCTCTCACATTTTCGTATTTCCCCTGTATCTCTGTATCACTGTACCAGTATTAAGGTTGGTACGACAGTGTACCAGTATACAGGTTGGTACATCAGTGTACCATACAGGTTGGTACATCAGTGTACCATACAGGTTGGTACATCAGTGTACCAGTATACAGGTTGGTTCAACGGTGTACCAGTATACAGGTTGGTTCGACAGTGTACCAGTATACAGGTTGGTACAACAGTGTACCAGTATACAGGTTGGTACAACATTGCACCATTATACAGGTTGGTACAACAGTGTACCTATACCAGCATACAGGTTGGTACAACAGTGTACCTATAATACCAGTATACAGGTTGGTACAACAGTGTACCTATACCAGTATACAGGTTGGTACAACAGTGTACCTATACCAGTATACAGGTTGGTACAACAGTGTACCTGTACCAGTATACAGGTTGGTACAACAGTGTACCTGTACCAGTATACAGGTTGATACAACAGTTTACCTGTACCAGTATACAGGTTGTTACAACAGTGTACCTGTACCAGTATACAGGTTGGTACAACAGTGTACCTGTACCAGTATACGGGTTGGTACAACAGTGTACCTGTACCAGTATACAGGTCGGTACAACAGTGTACCTGTACCAGTATACAGGTTGATACAACAGTTTACCTGTACCAGTATACAGGTTGGTACAACAGTGTACCTGTACCAGTATACAGGTTGGTACAACAGTTTACCTGTACCAGTATACAGGTTGGTACAACAGTGTACCTGTACCAGTATACAGGTCGGTACAACAGTGTACCTGTACCAGTATACAGGTCGGTACAACAGTGTACCTGTACCAGTATACAGGTTGATACAACAGTTTACCTGTACCAGTATACGGGTTGGTACAACAGTGTACCTGTACCAGTATACAGGTTGGTACAACAGTGTACCTGTACCAGTATACAGGTTGGTACAACAGTGTACCTGTACCAGTATACAGGTCGGTACAACAGTGTACCTGTACCAGTATACAGGTTGGTACAACAGTTTACCTGTACCAGTATACAGGTTGGTACAACAGTGTACCTGTACCAGTATACAGGTCGGTACAACAGTGTACCTGTACCAGTATACAGGTTGATACAACAGTTTACCTGTACCAGTATACGGGTTGGTACAACAGTGTACCTGTACCAGTATACAGGTTGGTACAACAGTGTACCTGTACCAGTATACAGGTTGGTACAACAGTGTACCAGTATAAAGGTTGTTATAACATTGTATCCGTATGATTTTAGACTGTATTTCCCCTTGTATCTCTCAGACATTTTCTTATTTCCCCTTGTATCTCTCTCACTTTTTCAAATTTCCCCTTGTATCTTTCTCACTTTTTCGTATTTCCCCTTGTATCTCTCTCACTTTTTCGTATTTCCCCTTGTATCTTTCTCACTTTTTCGTATTTCCCCTTGTATCTCTCTTACTTTTTCGTATTTCCCCTTGTATCTCTCTCACTTTTTCGTATTTCCCCTTGTATCTCTCTCACTTTTTCGTATTTCCCCTGGTATCTCTCTCACTTTTTCGTATTTCCCCTTGTATCTCTCTCACTTTTTCGTATTTCCCCTTGTATCTCTCTCACTTTTTCGTATCCCCCATTGTATCTCTCACACGTTGTCCTATTTCCCCTTGTATCTCTCTCCCTTTTTCGTATTTCCCCTTGTATCTCTCTAACTTTTTCAAATTTCCCCTTGTATCTTTCTCACTTTTTCGTATTTCCCCTTGTATCTCTCTCACTTTTTCGTATTTCCCCTTGTATCTTTCTCACTTTTTCGTATTTCCCCTTGTATCTCTCTCACTTTTTCGTATTTCCCCTTGTATCTCTCTCACTTTTTCGTATTTCCCCTTGTATCTCTCACACTTTTTCGTATTTCCCCTTGTATCTTTCTCACTTTTTCGTATTTCCCCTTGTATCTCTCTCACTTTTTCGTATTTCCCCTTGTATCTCTCTCACTTTTTCGTATTTCCCCTTGTATCTCTCTCACTTTTTTGTATTTCCCTTTGTATCTCTCACTTTTTCGCATTTCCCCTTGTATCTCTCTCACTTTTTTGTATTTCCCCTTGTATCTTTCACTTTTTCGTATTTTCCCTTGTATCTCTCTTACTTTTTAGTATTTCCCCTTGTATCTCTCTCACTTTTTCGTATTTCCCCTTGTATCTCTCTCACTTTTTCCCTAAACCTTCCACAGATTCACACAAAGACCCGGGGATATGGTCTGGGTGAACACAGCCTGTGTTCATTGGGTGCAGAGTCTCGGCTGGTGTAACAACATAGCATGGAATGTTGGACCTCTCAGTTCCTATGTCTACAAGAACGCAACAGACAGGTAGGCAGGCAGACGGGTTGGTTCTCATGAAAAAAACTTTAAAAATTATTTTCTAAAAGGCCAACATAAGGTATAAAAATTATTTTCTAAAAGGCCAACATAAGGTATCGTCTCGTGTCGCTCTGTTGCATCAAAGGTACCAACCAACCAAGTTCCGATGAGATATAACCATGGTAACTAATATTGCGACATTTTTTAATTCTGTTAATAAATTGAATATGAAAACAATAAAATAGGACATGGGGTCTTATTCCCTCAGATACTACCTAGCATTTAGGGCCACTTGGGCCACTGTTAGTACTCAGGCACTGAGGCCCATCAAAAAACAAAATACCAAATCGATTTTAGTGCTACATAACCCAACCCAACTACCACAAGAAAAATTACACCAAACCATACACAGTAACTACAGGTTCCGGTAAGTGTTGCACGAAATAGGCTATCCCATAAATTACGAAAAATATAGGACATTTTGTCCGCCGAAAAGGTAAGTCTAAGTAATACATTTTATAAAAATGTTATAAAAACTCTCCTCTAAAGTCGTGGTTGTCTAACATCATATAATAAATTTAACAAAGTTGGTATATTTTATGCTGATCGAATTATCAGCGTTATATATTTACTTTTTTTTATCAGATATGAATTCAACAAACTCAACTCGTGTAAATCGATTGTTCCGATGGCTCATTTAACTTGGAATGTCGCTAGGAATCTGAGTTTAAGCGAACCTCAGTTGTATTTAATGATTCGGTTAGTTTATAAGAATCTGTCATAAAATTATATGACGCCCTCCTGCGGTTACTCACGGTATCTCTTATGTTCAGGTGCGCCCTCTTGCGGTTTCTCACTGAATGTCTTATGTTTAGGTACGCCCGTATCTCTTATATTTAGGTACGCCCTCCTGCGGTTACTCGCGATATCTCTTATGTTTAGGTGCGCCCTCTTGCGGTTACTCACTGAATCTCTTATGTTTAGGTACGCCCTCCTGCGGTTACTCACTGAATCTCTTATGTTTAGGTACGCCCTCCTGCGGTTACTCACGGTATCTCTTATGTTTAGGTACGCACTCCTGCGGTTACTCACGATATATCTTATGTTTAGGTGCCCCCTCTTGCGGTTACTCACTGAATCTCTTATGTTTAGGTACGCCCTCCTGCGGTTACTCACTGTATCTCTTATGTTTAGGTACGCCCTCCTGCGGTTACTCACGATATATCTTATGTTTAGGTGCGCCCTCTTGCGGTTACTCACTGAATCTCTTATGTTTAGGTACGCCCTCCTGCGGTTACTCACGATATCTCATGTTTATGTGCGCCCTCTTGCGGTTACTCACTGGATCTCTTATGTTTAGGTACGCCCTCCTGCGGTTACTCACGATATATCTTATGTTTAGGTGCCCCCTCTTGCGGTTACTCACTGAATCTCTTATGTTTAGGTACGCCCTCCTGCGGTTACTCACGATATCTCTTATGTTTAGGTGCGCCCTCTTGCGGTTATTCACTGAATCTCCTATGTTTAGGTACGCCCTCCTGCGGTTACTCTCGGTATCTCATATGTTTAGGTACGCCCTCCTGCGGTTACTCATGGTATCTCTTATTTTTAGGTACGCCCTCCTGCGGTTACTCACGATATCTCTTATGTTTAGGTACGCCCTCCTGCTGTTACTCACGGTATCTCATATGTTTAGGTACGCCCTCCTGCGGTTACTCACGGTAACTCTTATGTTTAGGTACGCCCTCCTGCGGTTACTCACGGTATCTCTTATGATTAGGTACGCCCTCCTGCGGTTACTCACTGAATCTTTTATGTTTAGGTACGCCCTCCTGCGGTTACTCACGATATCTCATGTTTATGTGCGCCCTCTTGCGGTTACTCACTGGATCTCTTATGTTTAGGTACGCCCTCCTGCGGTTACTCACGATATATCTTATGTTTAGGTGCCCCCTCTTGCGGTTACTCACTGAATCTCTTATGTTTAGGTACGCCCTCCTGCGGTTACTCACGATATCTCTTATGTTTAGGTGCGCCCTCTTGCGGTTATTCACTGAATCTCCTATGTTTAGGTACGCCCTCCTGCGGTTACTCACGGTATCTCATATGTTTAGGTACGCCCTCCTGCGGTTACTCACGGTATCTCTTATGATTAGGTACGCCCTCCTGTAGTTACTCACGGTATCTCTTATGTTTAGGTACGCCCTCCTGCGGTTGCTTACGCACTGTCGATTAACTTTAGAAGGTTTGAGGAAGTCGAACGTAGCCGTTAGATGGCATGGGAAGAAGCAGGGAGAACCAGCCCAGTATTGCAGTCAATGCGAGGTCAGTACTTAAACTTACACACATTATACAGACCTGTAGACTAACTTACACACATTATACAGACCTGTAGACTAACTTACACACATTATACAGACCTGTAGACTAACTTACTCATATTATACAGACCTGTAGACTAACTTACACACATTATACAGACCTTTATACTGCAATGTATTTTGTGGGGCGAGTCAGAACTACAAGCCATGGAGCGAACGGTTATATTTGTATTCGGGCCGTTTTACATAATTTGTGAAGTTAATTAATTATTTAATTTATTTTTAGGTTGAAGTATTCTGTATTTTATTCGTCACTAAAACTTCCTCTAATCTTACATCGCCTTCTTCCTCTCGGTTTAACGTTTACTGTGCGGATTGCGCCCGACGGAGCAATCCAACCCTAAAAGCGTTTACAGTCCTAATGGAATATTCATTGGACGACCTTACTAAAGTTTATACACAGTTCTCTGCCAGTAAGGTTAGTTTATAAACTGTTCTCTGCCAGTAAGGTTAGTTTATAAACAGTTCTCTGTCAGTAAGGTTAGTTTATAAACAGTTCTCTGTCAGTAAGGTTAGTTTATAAACAGTTCTCTGCCAGTAAGGTTAGTTTATAAACAGTTCTCTGTCAGTAAGGTTAGTTTATAAACAGTTCTCTGTCAGTAAGGTTAGTTTATAAACAGTTCTCTGTCAGTAAGGTTAGTTTATAAACAGTTCTCTGTCAGTAAGGTTAGTTTATAAACAGTTCTCTGTCAGTAAGGTTAGTTTATAAACAGTTCTCTGTCAGTAAGGTTAGTTTATAAACAGTTCTCTTTCAGTAAGGTTAGTTTATAAACAGTTCTCTGCCAGTAAGGTTAGTTTATAAACAGTTCTCTGCCAGTAAGGTTAGTTTATAAACAGTTCTCTGCCAGTAAGGTTAGTTTATAAACAGTTATCTGTCAGTAAGGTTAGTTTATAAACAGTTCTCTGTCAGTAAGGTTAGTTTATAAACAGTTATCTGCCAGTAAGGTTCGTTTATAAACAGTTCTCTCCCAGTAAGGCTAGTTTATAAACAGTTCTCTGCCAGTAAGGTTAGTTTATAAACAGTTCTCTGTCAGTAAGGTTAGTTTATAAACAGTTCTCTGTCAGTAAGGTTAGTTTATAAACAGTTCTCTTTCAGTAAGGTTAGTTTATAAACAGTTCTCTGCCAGTAAGGTTAGTTTATAAACAGTTCTCTTTCAGTAAGGTTAGTTTATAAACAGTTCTCTGCCAGTAAGGTTAGTTTATAAACAGTTCTCTGCCAGTAAGGTTAGTTTATAAACAGTTCTCTGCCAGTAAGGTTAGTTTATAAACAGTTATCTGTCAGTAAGGTTAGTTTATAAACAGTTCTCTGCCAGTAAGGTTAGTTTATAAACAGTTCTCTCCCAGTAAGGCTAGTTTATAAACAGTTCTCTGCCAGTAAGGTTAGTTTATAAACAGTTCTCTGTCAGTAAGGTTAGTTTATAAACAGTTCTCTGTCAGTAAGGTTAGTTTATAAACAGTTCTCTTTCAGTAAGGTTAGTTTATAAACAGTTCTCTGCCAGTAAGGTTAGTTTATAAACAGTTCTCTGCCAGTAAGGTTAGTTTATAAACAGTTCTCTGCCAGTAAGGTTAGTTTATAAACAGTTCTCTTTCAGTAAGGTTAGTTTATAAACAGTTCTCTGCCAGTAAGGTTAGTTTATAAACAGTTCTCTGCCAGTAAGGTTAGTTTATAAACAGTTCTCTGCCAGTAAGGTTAGTTTATAAACAGTTCTCTGCCAGTAAGGTTAGTTTATAAACAGTTCTCTGCCAGTAAGGTTAGTTTATAAACAGTTCTCTGCCAGTAGGGTTAGTTTATAAACAGTTCTCTGCCAGTAAGGTTAGTTTATAAACAGTTCTCTGCCAGTAAGGTTAGTTTATAAACAGTTCTCTGCCAGTAAGGTTAGTTTATAAACAGTTCTCTTTCAGTAAGGTTAGTTTATAAACAGTTCTCTGCCAGTAAGGTTAGTTTATAAACAGTTCTCTGCCAGTAAGGTTAGTTTATAAACAGTTCTCTGCCAGTAAGGTTAGTTTATAAACAGTTCTCTGTCAGTAAGGTTAGTTTATAAACAGTTATCTGCCAGTAAGGTTAGTTTATAAACAGTTATCTGTCTGTAAGGTTAGTTTATAAACAGTTCTCTGCCAGTAAGGTTAGTTTATAAACAGTTCTCTCCCAGTAAGGCTAGTTTATAAACAGTTATCTGCCAGTAAGGTTAGTTTATAAACAGTTCTCTCCCAGTAAGGCTAGTTTATAAACAGTTCTCTGCCAGTAAGGTTAGTTTATAAACAGTTCTCTGCCAGTAAGGTTAGTTTATAAACAGTTCTCTGCCAGTAAGTTAGTTTATACACAGTTCTCTGCCAGTAAGGTTAGTTTATAAACAGTTCTCTTTCAGTAAGGTTAGTTTATAAACAGTTCTATGCCAGTAAGGTTAGTTTATAAACAGTTCTCTGTCAGTAAGGTTAGTTTATAAACAGTTCTCTGTCTGTAAGGTTAGTTTATAAACAGTTCTCTTCCAGTAAGGTTAGTTTATAAACAGTTATCTGCCAGTAAGGTTAGTTTATAAACAGTTCTCTGCCAAGGTTAGTTTATAAACAGTTATCTGCCAGTAAGGTTAGTTTATAAACAGTTCTCTGTCTGTAAGGTTAGTTTATAAACAGTTCTCTTCCAGTAAAGTTAGTTTATAAACAGTTATCTGCCAGTAAGGTTAGTTTATAAACAGTTCTCTGCCAGTAAGGTTAGTTTATAAACAGTTATCTGTAAGTAAGGTTAGTTTATAAACAGTTCTCTGCCAGTAAGGTTAGTTTATAAACAGTTATCTGTAAGTAAGGTTAGTTTATAAACAGTTCTCTGCCAGTAAGGTTAGTTTATAAACAGTTCTCTGCCAGTAAGGTTAGTTTATAAACAGTTCTCTGCCAGTAAGGTTAGTTTATAAACAGTTCTCTTTCAGTAAGGTTAGTTTATAAACAGTTCTCTGCCAGTAAGGTTAGTTTATAAACAGTTCTCTGTCAGTAAGGTTAGTTTATAAACAGTTCTCTTCCAGTAAGGTTAGTTTATAAACAGTTCTCTGTCAAGGTTAGTTTATAAACAGTTCTCTGCCAGTAAGGTTAGTTTATAAACAGTTCTCTGCCAGTAAGGTTAGTTTATAAACAGTTATCTCCCAGTAAGGTTAGTTTATAAACAGTTCTCTTCCAGTAAGGTTAGTTTATAAACAGTTCTCTGTCAAGGTTAGTTTATAAACAGTTCTCTGCCAGTAAGGTTAGTTTATAAACAGTTCTCTGCCAGTAAGGTTAGTTTATAAACAGTTCTCTTCCAGTAAGGTTAGTTTATAAACAGTTCTCTGTCAAGGTTAGTTTATAAACAGTTATCTCCCAGTAAGGTTAGTTTATAAACAGTTCTCTTCCAGTAAGGTTAGTTTATAAACAGTTCTCTGTCAAGGTTAGTTTATAAACAGTTCTCTGCCAGTAAGGTTAGTTTATAAACAGTTCTCTTCCAGTAAGGTTAGTTTATAAACAGTTCTCTGTCAAGGTTAGTTTATAAACAGTTATCTCCCAGTAAGGTTAGTTTATAAACAGTTCTCTTCCAGTAAGGTTAGTTTATAAACAGTTCTCTGTCAAGGTTAGTTTATAAACAGTTCTCTGCCAGTAAGGTTAGTTTATAAACAGTTCTCTGCCAGTAAGGTTAGTTTATAAACAGTTATCTCCCAGTAAGGTTAGTTTATAAACAGTTCTCTGCCAGTAAGGTTAGTTTATAAACAGTTCTCTGCCAGTAAGGTTAGTTTATAAACAGTTCTCTGCCAGTAAGGTTAGTTTATAAACAGTTCTCTTTCAGTAAGGTTAGTTTATAAACAGTTCTCTGCCAGTAAGGTTAGTTTATAAACAGTTCTCTGTCAGTAAGGTTAGTTTATAAACAGTTCTCTTCCAGTAAGGTTAGTTTATAAACAGTTCTCTGTCAAGGTTAGTTTATAAACAGTTCTCTGCCAGTAAGGTTAGTTTATAAACAGTTCTCTGCCAGTAAGGTTAGTTTATAAACAGTTATCTCCCAGTAAGGTTAGTTTATAAACAGTTCTCTTCCAGTAAGGTTAGTTTATAAACAGTTCTCTGTCAAGGTTAGTTTATAAACAGTTCTCTGCCAAGGTTAGTTTATAAACAGTTCTCTGTCAGTAAGGTTAGTTTATAAACAGTTCTCTGCCAGTAAGGTTAGTTTATAAACAGTTCTCTGTCAGTAAGGTTAGTTTATAAACAGTTCTCTGTCAGTAAGGTTAATTTATAAACAGTTCTATTTCAGTAAAGGTTAGTTTATAAACAGTTCTCTTCCAGTAAGGTTAGTTTATAAACAGTTCCCTCCAAGGTTAGTTTATAAACAGTTCTCTGCCAGTAAGGCTATTTTATAAACAGTTATCTGCCAGTAAGGTTAGTTTATAAACAGTTCTCTGTCAGTAAGGTTAGTTTATAAACAGTTCTCTGTCAGTAAAGTTAGTTTATTAACAGTTATCTGCCAGTAAGGTTAGTTTATAAACAGTTCTCTTTCAGTAAGGTTAGTTTATTAACAGTTATCTGCCAGTAAGGTTAGTTTATAAACAGTTCTCTGTCAGTAAAGTTAGTTTATAAACAGTTCTCTGTCAGTAAGGTTAGTTTATAAACAGTTATCTGCCAGTAAGGTTAGTTTATAAACAGTTATGTGCCAGTAAGGTTAGTTTATAAACAGTTCTCTGTCAGTAAGGTTAGTTTATAAACAGTTCTCTGTCAGTAAGGTTAGTTTATAAACAGTTCTCTTCCAGTAAGGTTAGTTTATAAACAGTTATCTGCCAGTAATGTTAGTTTATAAACAGTTATCTGCCAGTAATGTTAGTTTATAAACAGTTCTCTGCCAAGGTTAGTTTATAAACAGTTTTCTTCCAGTAAGGTTAGTTTATAAACAGTTCTCTGTCAGTAAGGTTAGTTTATAAACAGTTCTCTTCCAGTAAGGTTAGTTTATAAACAGTTCTCTGTCAGTAAGGTTAGTTTATAAACAGTTCTCTGTCAGTAAAGTTAGTTTATTAACAGTTATCTGCCAGTAAGGTTAGTTTATAAACAGTTCTCTTTCAGTAAGGTTAGTTTATTAACAGTTATCTGCCAGTAAGTTAGTTTATACACAGTTCTCTGTCAGTAAAGTTAGTTTATTAACAGTTATCTGCCAGTAAGGTTAGTTTATAAACAGTTCTCTTTCAGTAAGGTTAGTTTATTAACAGTTCTCTGCCAAGGTTAGTTTATAAACAGTTCTCTGTCAGTAAGGTTAGTTTATAAACAGTTCTCTGTCAGTAAAGTTAGTTTATTAACAGTTATCTGCCAGTAAGGTTAGTTTATAAACAGTTCTCTGCCAAGGTTAGTTTATAAACAGTTCTCTTTCAGTAAGGTTAGTTTATAAACAGTTCTCTGTCAGTAAAGTTAGTTTATTAACAGTTATCTGCCAGTAAGGTTAGTTTATAAACAGTTCTCTTTCAGTAAGGTTAGTTTATAAAAAGTTATCTGCTAGTAAGGTTAGTTTATAAACAGTTATCTGCCAGTAATGTTAGTTTATAAACAGTTATCTGCCAGTAATGTTAGTTTATAAACAGTTATCTGCCAGTAATGTTAGTTTATAAACAGTTCTCTGCCAAGGTTAGTTTATAAACAGTTTTCTTCCAGTAAGGTTAGTTTATAAACAGTTCTCTGTCAGTAAGGTTAGTTTATAAACAGTTCTCTTCCAGTAAGGTTAGTTTATAAACAGTTCTCTGTCAGTAAGGTTAGTTTATAAACAGTTCTCTTCCAGTAAGGTTCGTTTATAAACAGTTCTCTGCCAGCAAGGTTAGTTTATAAACAGTTCTCTGTCAGTAAGGTTAGTTTATAAACAGTTCTCTGTCTGTAAGGTTAGTTTATAAAAAGTTCTCTGCTAGTAAGGTTAGTTTATAAACAGTTATCTGCCAGTAATGTTAGTTTATAAACAGTTATCTGCCAGTAATGTTAGTTTATAAACAGTTCTCTGCCAAGGTTAGTTTATAAACAGTTTTCTTCCAGTAAGGTTAGTTTATAAACAGTTCTCTGTCAGTAAGGTTAGTTTATAAACAGTTCTCTTCCAGTAAGGTTAGTTTATAAACAGTTCTCTGTCAGTAAGGTTAGTTTATAAACAGTTCTCTGTCAGTAAAGTTAGTTTATTAACAGTTATCTGCCAGTAAGGTTAGTTTATAAACAGTTCTCTGTCAGTAAGGTTAGTTTATAAACAGTTCTCTGTCAGTAAGGTTAGTTTATAAACAGTTCTCTGTCAGTAAAGTTAGTTTATTAACAGTTATCTGCCAGTAAGGTTAGTTTATAAACAGTTCTCTTTCAGTAAGGTTAGTTTATTAACAGTTCTCTGCCAAGGTTAGTTTATAAACAGTTCTCTGTCAGTAAGGTTAGTTTATAAACAGTTCTCTGTCAGTAAGGTTAGTTTATAAACAGTTCTCTGTCAGTAAAGTTAGTTTATTAACAGTTATCTGCCAGTAAGGTTAGTTTATAAACAGTTCTCTGCCAAGGTTAGTTTATAAACAGTTCTCTTTCAGTAAGGTTAGTTTATAAACAGTTCTCTGTCAGTAAAGTTAGTTTATTAACAGTTATCTGCCAGTAAGGTTAGTTTATAAACAGTTCTCTTTCAGTAAGGTTAGTTTATTAACAGTTCTCTGCCAAGGTTAGTTTATAAACAGTTCTCTGTCAGTAAGGTTAGTTTATAAACAGTTCTCTGTCAGTAAAGTTAGTTTATTAACAGTTATCTGCCAGTAAGGTTAGTTTATAAACAGTTCTCTGCCAAGGTTAGTTTATAAACAGTTCTCTGTCAGTAAGGTTAGTTTATAAACAGTTCTCTGCCAAGGTTAGTTTATAAACAGTTCTCTGTCAGTAAGGTTAGTTTAAAAACAGTTCTCTGTCAGTAAGGTTAGTTTATAAACAGTTCTCTGCCAGTAAGGTTAGTTTATAAACAGATATATGCCAGTAAGGTTAGTTTATAAACAGTTCTCTGTCAGTAAAGTTAGTTTATTAACAGTTATCTGCCAGTAAGGTTAGTTTATAAACAGTTCTCTTTCAGTAAGGTTAGTTTATTAACAGTTATCTGCCAGTAAGGTTAGTTTATAAACAGTTCTCTGTCAGTAAAGTTAGTTTATAAACAGTTCTCTGTCAGTAAGGTTAGTTTATAAACAGTTCTCTGTCAGTAAGGTTAGTTTATAAACAGTTCTCTGTCAGTAAGGTTAGTTTATAAACAGTTCTCTTCCAGTAAGGTTAGTTTATAAACAGTTCTCTGCCAAGGTTAGTTTATAAACAGTTATCTGCCAGTAAGGTTAGTTTATAAACAGTTCTCTGTCTGTAAGGTTAGTTTATAAAAAGTTCTCTGCTAGTAAGGTTAGTTTATAAACAGTTCTCTCTGCCAGTAAGGTTAGTTTATAAACAGTTCTCTGTCAGTAAAGTTAGTTTATTAACAGTTATCTGCCAGTAATGTTAGTTTATAAACAGTTCTCTGCCAAGGTTAGTTTATAAACAGTTTTCTTCCAGTAAGGTTAGTTTATAAACAGTTCTCTGTCAGTAAGGTTAGTTTATAAACAGTTCTCTTCCAGTAAGGTTAGTTTATAAACAGTTCTCTGTCAAGGTTAGTTTATAAACAGTTCTCTTCCAGTAAGGTTAGTTTATAAACAGTTCTCTGTCAAGGTTAGTTTATAAACAGTTCTCTGTCAAGGTTAGTTTATAAACAGTTCTCTTTCAGTAAGGTTAGTTTATAAACACTTCTCTGCCAGTAAGGTTAGTTTATAAACAGTTATCTGTCAGTAAGGTTAGTTTATAAACAGTTCTCTGTCAGTAAAGTTAGTTTATTAACAGTTATCTGTCAGTAAGGTTAGTTTATAAACAGTTCTCTGCCAGTAAGGTTAGTTTATAAACAGTTCTCTGCCAGTAATGTTAGTTTATAAACAGTTCTCTGCCAAGGTTAGTTTATAAACAGTTTTCTTCCAGTAAGGTTAGTTTATAAACAGTTCTCTGTCAGTAAGGTTAGTTTATAAACAGTTCTCTGCCAAGGTTAGTTTATAAACAGTTCTCTGTCAGTAAGGTTAGTTTATAAACAGTTCTCTGTCAGTAAGGTTAGTTTATAAACAGTTCTCTGCCAAGGTTAGTTTATAAACAGTTTTCTTCCAGTAAGGTTAGTTTATAAACAGTTCTCTGTCAGTAAGGTTAGTTTATAAACAGTTCTCTGCCAAGGTTAGTTTATAAACAGTTTTCTTCCAGTAAGGTTAGTTTATAAACAGTTCTCTGTCAGTAAGGTTAGTTTATAAACAGTTCTCTGCCAAGGTTAGTTTATAAACAGTTTTCTTCCAGTAAGGTTAGTTTATAAACAGTTCTCTGTCAGTAAGGTTAGTTTATAAACAGTTCTCTTCCAGTAAGGTTAGTTTATAAACAGTTCTCTTTCAGTAAGGTTAGTTTATAAACAGTTATCTGCCAGTAAGGTTAGTTTATAAACAGTTATCTGTCAGTAAGGTTAGTTTATAAACAGTTCTCTTTCAGTAAGGTTAGTTTATAAACAGTTATCTGCCAGTAAGGTTAGTTTATAAACAGTTCTCTTTCAGTAAGGTTAGTTTATAAACAGTTATCTGCCAGTAAGGTTAGTTTATAAACAGTTATCTGCCAGTAAAGTTAGTTTATAAACAGTTCTCTTTCAGTAAGGTTAGTTTATAAACAGTTATCTGCCAGTAAGGTTAGTTTATAAACAGTTCTCTTTCAGTAAGGTTAGTTTATAAACAGTTATCTGCCAGTAAGGTTAGTTTATAAACAGTTATCTGCCAGTAAAGTTAGTTTATAAACAGTTCTCTTCCAGTAAGGTTAGTTTATAAACAGTTCTCTTTCAGTAAGGTTAGTTTATAAACAGTTATCTGCCAGTAAAGTTAGTTTATAAACAGTTCTCTGTCAGTAAGGTTAGTTTATAAACAGTTCTCTTTCAGTAAGGTTAGTTTATACACAGTTCTCTGCCAGTAAAGTTAGTTTATAAACAGTTATCTGCCAGTAAAGTTAGTTTATAAACAGTTCTCTGTCAGTAAGGTTAGTTTATAAACAGTTCTCTTTCAGTAAGGTTAGTTTATAAACAGTTATCTGCCAGTAAGGTTAGTTTATAAACAGTTATCTGCCAGTAAAGTTAGTTTATAAACAGTTCTCTTTCAGTAAGGTTAGTTTATAAACAGTTCTCTGCCAAGGTTAGTTTATAAACAGTTCTCTGCCAGTAAGGTTAGTTTATAAACAGTTATCTGTCAGTAAAGTTAGTTTATAAACAGTTCTCTTTCAGTAAGGTTAGTTTATAAACAGTTCTCTGCCAAGGTTAGTTTATAAACAGTTCTCTGTCTGTAAGGTTAGTTTATACACAGTTCTCTGCCAGTAAAGTTAGTTTATAAACAGTTATCTGCCAGTAAAGTTAGTTTATAAACAGTTCTCTTTCAGTAAGGTTAGTTTATAAACAGTTCTCTGCCAAGGTTAGTTTATAAACAGTTCTCTGCCAGTAAGGTTAGTTTATAAACAGTTATCTGTCAGTAAAGTTAGTTTATTAACAGTTATCTGCCAGTAAGGTTAGTTTATAAACAGTTCTCTGCCAAGGTTAGTTTATAAACAGTTCTCTTCCAGTAAGGTTAGTTTATAAACAGTTCTCTGCCAAGGTTAGTTTATAAACAGTTCTCTGTCAGTAAGGTTAGTTTATAAACAGTTCTCTGTCAGTAAGGTTAGTTTATAAACAGTTCTCTGTCTGTAAGGCTAGTTTATAAACAGTTCTCTTTCAGTAAGGTTAGTTTATAAACAGTTCTCTCCCAGTAAGGTTAGTTTATAAACAGTTATCTGCCAGTAAGGTTAGTTTATAAACAGTTATCTGTAAGTAAGGTTAGTTTATAAACAGTTCTCTTTCAGTAAGGTTAATTTATAAACAGTTATCTTCCAGTAAGGTTAGTTTATAAACAGTTCTCTGCCGGTAAGGTTAGTTTATAAACAGTTCTCTTCCAGTAAGGTTAGTTTATAAACAGTTCTCTGTCAGTAAGGTTAGTTTATAAACAGTTCTCTGTCAGTAAGGTTAGTTTATAAACAGTTCTCTGCCAGTAAGGTTAGTTTATAAACAGTTCTCTGCCAGTAAGGTTAGTTTATAAACAGTTCTCTGCCAGTAAGGTTAGTTTATAAACAGTTCTCTGCCAAGGTTAGTTTATAAACAGTTATGTGCCAGTAAGGTTAGTTTATAAACAGTTCTCTGTCAGTAAGGTTAGTTTATAAACAGTTCTCTGCCAGTAAGGTTAGTTTATAAATAGTTCTCTGCCAGTAAGGTTAGTTTATAAACAGTTCTCTGCCAAGGTTAGTTTATAAACAGTTATGTGCCAGTAAGGTTAGTTTTTAAACAGTTATCTGTAAGTAAGGTTAGTTTATAAACAGTTCTCTTTCAGTAAGGTTAGTTTATAAACAGTTCTCTGCCAGTAAGTTAGTTTATAAACAGTTCTCTGTCAGTAAGGTTAGTTTATAAACAGTTATCTCTCTCTGCCATTAAGGTTAGTTTATACTCAGTTGCCAGTAAGGTTGGTATAAAAATCTATCAGTAATTAATTATTGTTATATAGTAGGAGAAAACGTTACAGGTATAGATCCATAAATCTCAAAACTGTAACACAAAGGTGACCTAGTTGTTGCATGCAGTCGCAGTGATCATCTCATCACTTTTCTAATTTATAGATCCGCATAGCGAGACCTCTAGTTATTCACTCCGTTGTTGGTGTTGTTGTTGTTAATTTCATTTTCTTATTTTACCATTTCAATCTATTTTATTTCCAGCCGGAGACAATTAGCTGACATATTGGCAGTAATACTTGTGCTGTTCCTATTGGATGTTGCTATGGTTTCATATCGGAAACTTTATCCAATCAGTGGCGTATATCGTGTTGTATATTTTGATTTAGAACTCTGCCTATATTTGCTGCAATATCGTCGATGTATCTCAGTTACTATTGGTTGGTTTAGCGACCAATCATGTTGGTTTATTATATTTATTATTGAAAATTGTTTCAAAAAGTATATTTATTAATTTTATGTGAGTCTATTCATTTGTACTTCGTTAACCTGCCAAATTTCTAGCCATAATTATCGTTTGGAGTTGTAAAATATTTTATTTGTGTCCCTAAAGCCTAAATGGTGAAATTGTTTTAGGTTGCAGGTTTTGTTTGTTACGTGTTTTGTGTTTTATACACCTGTATGGGTTCACCTGTATGTGCCTCGATGCCGTCGGTTAAGTAAGGCAAGGCATATATCTTTTTAATTTTTATTCTTAGTTTATATACCAACACTGAATGAGTTATTTATTAAGGTGACTTGGCGCTCTGCAAATTTTCACGAAAATCAATGTCAACATTCGTAGATTACCGAAAAACCTTAAAGTCATAGCACAAAACGTAGTTGTTTGAATGTCAGTTTGTCTGTCTGTCGGTTTGCCTGTCCATCAAATAAAAATTAAGGAAGGACAGCACCTAATTATAATTTTCGCTATGGGGGATTTCCTAGTCAGGGATTTCATTTCTGATGTCCGTTTATACGTTAAATGTGATTTAGATTGTTTGTCTGTCCGTTTGTTTGTCTGTATATCTGTCAGTAGAACGAAGACAGTCTAGATTTCATCAACCGTGAATATTAACGTCAGAAATGAAAGAACCGATCGTAAAAACCCATATAGCGATAATTTTACATTAGTGGTATTCCTCCTTATTTTTTGACTGACAGTCCGACAGACAGACAAATATACACCATACAGTATACATAAACTCTAGATTCACTCAAATGTAAAAACTGACATCGGAAATGAAATCAGTGACAATGAAAACCCCTACAGCTAAATTTTTGGCTTTCATTACGAATTATTGGCACATATTTGAAAAATCTAAACAGAGATATTTGGCGGGAAGGTTTGAAATCTTTGAATGGCTTTTTCTCTAAAGTTATTTTTCGTGGTTTTAATTACACAAATCTCAGGAACTTCCAGATTAAATTTTATGTAATTTTCACTGATTCTCAGCATCAATGCTATCTACCCGTGGAACCTCTAACATTTCAGATATTTCGTCAGCTTAATGTTTTTTTGATGATTTGTACAATTTTTTAAAAAATTACAAGCGATTTTCAAAAAATGGTCTTATTTTTGGTGGAAATATTTTTTTTCGATTTTTTTGAGGTTCTACATTTGTCCGGATTAGGTGGTCTATCCGAGTTCCGAGTATCCGAGTTGCAAATTTCATAAAATTTTATTGAGCGGTCCATCCAAAAAGTGTACCTTTGTGCGACTTACGTTTGTTACGGAAATGGGCAGGGTACCATGTCCTCTTACAAGTTTATATTAGTTACGAGTTTGTTGGAGATCATAATAATTGATTAATTTGGTTTCTCTGTGTAAAACTTTATATTTATTGTTATTTATTTTATATTAATTTTCATTTTTCACTATAGTTTATCTCTTTAGTTAAATTAATTTAAACTTTGTACAGAAATATTCAATTATATGTTATTTATTTTACCTTACTAATCACGATTTATTATATTAATTTAGGTTTTAATAAGTGCAAATTTAATACTAGATATTGTTACGAAATATTATTAATAGAGTCTCTTTATTGCGCGTTTTATTAAATGAGGGTCATAAAAAGTTGTGTTTTTTTCATACCAGTGCAGAATCGCTTAATCCTACTTGGCCCGGGGGGGGGGGGGGTCATTTTAGAAATTTTTTTGTTATTCATCTGTATCTTTGAGTCGGGTTGGTTAGTTAATCCGAGATTTCGTGACTTTTCCTAAAGTTTAATGGGCTATCCAATAGAACAAATTTTCAAAATTTTCAATTTTCAAAAGTTTTTATAATTTACTAAAATTAATTTATCTGCAGTATATAGCGGTTTTCTTTGGTGAACTTTGTGATCAGCGACCTTGAAAACCAGTATATCTTCAAAATTACCAAACCAAAGGCAAAATGTGCATCAGTATAAAAATTTTGTGCTACTTGTAACCGCATACTTGGCGCCAGAATGGCTCCAAAATTAGTTTGCATTTACCAGAAATATTTATAACTGGTTTCATCGTGACCAGTGACATCGAAAACCCTTATACCATCAAAATTGTAATTTTTGAGCCAAGAACTAAAAAAATCTAAAATGACCAATTCGGGAGCAATTAAGTTAAAAAAAATAGCCCCGGGCCAGGTAGGGATAAACCGAAACTCCCGTAAAACTTTCCGTTTTGTTTAATTACATTGTATTTCTCATTGTTTGGTGGTTGTTATTGTAATTTGTAATAAATAAAATAATTTATTTGTGGAAGCTGTTAGTTTTTATAAGTTTTTGTTTTTGTTACGAATTATTTGTGAACAATTATGTGAACCACGTGGTTCCCCCGTAGGTAATTTTACATAAATCGTTATAATATATTCAGGATTATAATTAATTACAATCTTATGTTTTTATTCTATTCTATCAGGTACTGAT
>JAUCBJ010000925.1:0-23029 GCA_032718475.1 Nemertoderma westbladi | reverse complement strand
TAATATGATAAGGGGACCACCCTATTTTATTTATTATTGACCCATATATAGTACTGTATGATTTTTGTGGAATGGGATAGAAGGGTGATGTTTAGAAAGAGTCAGGGAGTGTAGATATGCCGATACCGGTACGGTTTTATATTTAGATATATATACTAGGTTCGTCTGTCTGTCTGCTGGGGTTATGTATTTTGTTGCTGTTGCAATGCCTATCTAACTAAGTAGGCCTAACTGCCGAATAAATATTTTGACTGATGTTGAAATAACTCATTTCTTTATCTTTGGAATGCCGTGCAGCCCTGTAACATTTTGGTGACCCGGACGAGATCAGTCAAAATTCAGAAATTGTTGTGCTTTGTACCGGCGGACCGGAGCTGCTACTGACTGGCTACTGTATTTGATTTTGGCATGGTGACGGTAACCAGTACTGCAGTACTTGTACTTCTTGTGCTTATTAAGCCTGGCTGCCTGGCCTTGGACGATCAGTTATGTATACAGATTGGGATATGGTAGTATGGATGGATATAATGGAAAATACTGAAATAGGCCTGTCAGGCATATATTACTGCATTGCCGATACCGGTATCTGATTTGCAAGTTGTAAAGTTTTCACTCATTGGGTCATTTGTGGATGTGAATTCGACTAATAAATAATGAGGTTAGATATTTTTAAACTTGCTGATGCTGATTTTCAGATGTTGGAAGTGCTGAAGTGTACCGGTACCAGACAGAAAGTGTAAACTACCTAGTTCTATTTCCCTATTACGATTCAGTCTGCCATTAGAGATAATACAGGCCTACAGCCTAACAAATTTGCTGTTTGCTATACGGATTAGTTCATTACATTGCTAGTTAAAATGCAGCGTGAAGAGGTTGATGCAATTGTTCAGGCGGCTTTAAATGCACAAAGACAGCAGTATGAAAATACAATCAGTGACTTGAAAGATCAGTTTTCAGCTATAACTACAGCTCAAAGGGAAACTAATGAATCAGCAATTGGTGATTTAAGTTCGAAGTTTACAGGTAAGTTCAACACATTACAAGCTGAGGTTTTGGATTCACGGGATTTTATTAAAAATAACAGACGTGAACTTAAAGTAAGTGGTAGTATAAAGGATCGAAATTCTAAAGATACATTAGTTTATTGCAGTCTTTTGAAGCAGATTCAAGCAGCTGTAGATAAAGGTTACTCTGACAGTGAGATTGTAATGGGTGTGATAAAGGCAATTGACCCGAATTTGCCATTAAGAAGTTTCTTAGAAAGTCGTGATTCATTGACCCTGGGTGAGCTACGTAAATTTATTAGAACACATTACTGTGAGAGAGGTCCTACTGAAGTGTATCATGAGTTGTGTAATTCAATCCAAGAAGCTAATGAAGATGTTCAGTCATTTGTTCTACGAGTATTCAATTTACAGCAAAAGATACTATTTGCCTCTCAAGAAGATGGTGCTCAATTCAAATATGACATTGAGTTGGTGAGACGTGTAACTATGCGCACTATTAACATGGGTCTAACAAATGAGGTAGTTAGAAGTGATCTAAAGCCACTACTGGAATTAATAAATGTTGTTTCTGAGGTTGAGTTGCTGGAAGCACTTAATGAGTCGACATGCCGTGAGTCTGAGCGACAGCAAAAATTGAAAAGTGCAAAACTGTCCAAACAAGTTTCTGGTTCAGCAAAGGTTGTTTTGAATGAAATTAGTACTGGTGATGGAAAGCCTGTACAAGCTGAAGGATTACATTCAGTTGGTCTTCTTAAGACTGTGAAAAAAGATGGTGGAAATCTGAGAGAAGATGTTCAGTTGTTAACGGCTCAGGTTAGTACTTTAACTGAAGGCATCAAGCAATTTTTTGGAAGAGCTGAAAAGGGGCAGCCAGTTACAACTAAGAATATGTATGTCCATAGAGGAAGCTGTAGGCAATGTAGTTTACGTTTAGAAGGAGGTGATGATGTCCATTGTGATCATTGTTTTCATTGTGGCAGCTCAGATCATTATGCTCGTGGTTGCAGGAATAGAGCCAAGAATTTAGGAGAGTCTCGGCATCAGGAAAACTCAAGCCGGCCGTTTCCGAGGGACGGGCAACGGCCATAGATTACTTTGCAAAGTCCCCTAACAAAGACATTATTTCACGTTGTACATGTTTTGCTGAAGAAATTGAACTTTGTAGTCTGGTTACTAGTAGCAATGAGGCTAACAATAGTAGTCGGCTAGTAAAGTTGGTGGGGCATAGATGTACTATAACATGCTGGTTAGGTGATGTAAAGTCTGAGGCTCTTTGGGATTCTGGAGCACAGGTTAGTGTGGTATCTAGTGTTTGGGTTGCTGAGAAAATGCATGATATTACAATAAGACCAATTAGTGAACTCCTGGATTCTGAAATTTTAATTCGGGCTGCAAATGGTTCTACAATTCCTTATTTAGGTTGGATTCCTCTTCCATTTCGGCTCATGGATTTTCCAGGAAATCAAATTGCTAATGTGTCAAACATTTGTCTAGAAGTTCCAGTATTAGTGGCAACTACAAAAGGTTTAGTTCGACCAATTATAGGTTATAATGTTATTGAGGTTTATTTGGAAATGTGCAAGGATTTGGAATTGGTTAACAGCAATAGACCAATGTTTAATTCTTCAATTGCTTCTGCGATAGGGATTTCAGTTAGTCAAGCTAGTGATTTTGTAAATAAGGCTAATACTAATAATGAATTTATTGTGGTCCCTGCAAGAACTAACAAGCAACCAATATTGATTGAACCGGGAAGAAATTGGGTTAATTTGTATTCATTGAAATCATTGATTGCAAATGATGTGATGTTATTTCAAGTGGATGATAATTTTCTTGAATTAATCCCCGATGTTGTGGTTATGGAAGGCCTTGTATCAGTTGATGATTCAGATAAATTGCTTTCTAGAATATCAATTCTCATTGAAAACAATGGCCCAAGTGTACAGAGATTACCACCATTAACAGTGGTTGGACATCTTTCTTTTGTGAAGTCAATATTTCCAGTTGACCTACTTCAATCTGATGATGAGACTGAAGATACTCTGATTTATGCTGTAAATAAAGAGTCAATAGATGACCATACTAATTCAAATGATCAGTTATTGTCTATGGATGAAAAGATTGAATTTGTGATAAGAAAAACGGAGCTTGAGAATGATGATCAACGAAACCTTCTCCATTCCCTACTTCACGATAATAAAGATTTGTTTGTCAAGGACTCATTTGATATTGGTAATATGCCTTCATTACAAATGGACATAAAGCTTACAGACTCAATTCCAGTTAAGAAATCATATCAGTCTATACCTCGTAATATGTATAAGGAAGTAAAAGATTATTTGAGTGATCTAATACGAAAGGGATTTGTAGAAAAATCTAACTCTCCTTACTCAGCTCCACTTATTTGTGTCAGAAAGAAATGTGGTGGATTAAGAATTTGTGTAGATTATCGAGGTTTAAATAAGAAACTGGTTAGGGATGAACATCCACTACCTAAAGTGCAGGATTTATTAGACAATCTGGGAGGTCGACAGTGGTACTCTCTATTAGATCAAGCTAAAGCGTATCATCAGGGGTATGTAAAAGAGGAATGTCGCCCTTATACTGCTTTTGTAACTCCATGGGGCCAATACCAATGGATACGGATTCCGTTTGGAATTTCAAATGGTCCTAGTTGTTTTCAGCGAAAGATGGAGGATACTTTTGAGGATATGCGAGATGAATGTTGTAACCCATTTCAAGATGATACTTTGTTGTATGATACAACTTTTGAACAACATTTGGAAACCATAAAGATGGCATTTAAGAAATTACGAGAAGTTGGAGCCAAGCTGAAAATAGAGAAATGCATATTGTTCCGTCATCAAGTTAAATTTCTGGGATTTATGGTTAGTTCCAGTGGATATTATATAGATCCTATGGTTAAAGATGATGTATTGAAGATCAAAGATTCGAATATAGAGACTGTAGGTGACCTACGCCGTGTGCTAGGTTTCCTTAGTTATTATCGCCGATTTATTCGAAACTTTGCGCAGAAGGTGGCTAATCTTTATGATATATTAAAGACTGGTGACAAAACTGTTAAGAAGACAAGGACAGGCCAAAGGCTTTCTAGTGATAAAATTCAGTTAAATAATGAACATTTAAAGACACTACATTCACTTGTAAATGAAGTAGTTGGATCTGAAATAATGGCCTACCCTGATTTTGAGAAACCATTTATTATAACAACTGATGCTAGTAATCATGGGCTTGGAGGAGTATTGTATCAGAAACAGGCAGATGATAAGCTGCGCGTTATTGCTTTTGCCTCACGATCATTGACCCAGGCTGAGAAAAACTATCACTTGCATTCAGGAAAGCTAGAATTTTTAGCATTAAAGTGGCTCATCACTGAGAAATTTAGGGATTACTTGTTATATGCTCCAAAGTTCAGTGTTTATACCGATAATAATCCTCTTGTATATGTTATGTCTACAGCGAAGCTAAATGCAACAGGGCTTCGATGGGTTTCAGAATTGAGTGATTTTAATTTTGATATTATTTACAGATCTGGTAAGAGTAATGTTGATGCTGATTTTCTATCACGATTGCCAAGTTTATTGAATAATTCTACTGATAGTAGCGAAGTAGAAGTATTATCAGGTGATTTTCTTAAAGCATATCTTGATTCAATACAACATTATGAGGAATTGTTTGTGGCTCCAATTTCAGTTGAATTGTATAGTACTGATTTGAATGATCAAGAAATTAACCGAGAAACTCTTCATCATATTCCACTAAATGAACTGCGACATAGCCAACTTTCAGATCCTGTTATTGGTCCTGTACTTAAGAAGATGGAAAGAAATGGCGATGACTCTAAGTTTGGCGAGAGTATAGAACCAGATGTGAAGTTATTGTTGAAAGAATCTCGCAAGCTTTTTATAAAGAATGGCCTTTTATATCGTAAGTTTAATCAATCATCGCAGTTGGTTCTTCCAAGGTGCTATAAAGACTTTGTATTAGATGAATTACATGTTAAAATGGGCCATCCAGCTGTTGAAAGAACATTGAGTTTAATACGAGATCGTTTTTATTGGCCACGAATGACAGCTGATGTTGAAACATATATCAATAGGAGATGTCCATGTCTTCAGCGAAGACGTCCAAACATCCTTGATAGGGCTCCAATGGTTTCAATTCATACTACTAAACCATTTGAATTAATTTCTCTAGATTTTCTGCTAGTTGAAAATCAGACTCAAAAGACAGGCTTTAAGTACATACTAGTCCTAGTAGATCATTTCACACGACATGCTGAATGTTATCCAACAAGAAATAAGGAAAGTAAAACAGCTGCTGAGAAGCTCTTCAACGAATTTATACCTCGTTATGGATTCCCGCATCGTATCTTGCATGATCAGGGACGTGAATTTGATAATAAACTGTTTAAATGTTTAGCTGAAATGACAGGTATAAAGCGTTCTAGAACAACACCCTATCATCCCATGTGTGATGGAAAGACTGAACGTTTCAATAGAACTCTACTTAACATGTTGAGAAATTTAACTGACATTGAGAAGGTACATTGGCCCAAGCATCTGAATAAAGTGGTGCATGCATATAACTGTACGCGCCATTCTTCTACAGGATTTGCTCCATTTTATTTGCTTTTTGGGCGATCACCGCGTCTGCCTATTGATTTGGTTTTCCAGGATTGTGAGACAAGTGAGGAAGAGAACGTGACTTCACCTTCAAAGTATGCTGATAGGTATAAACAGGCGATGGCTGAAGCATACAAGTTAGCTGAGAAACATAGTAAACAAGGAGGTGACCATGGTGCAGAGCAATATAATAAGCGTGTTAGAGGACATGATATAGATATTGGTGATCGTGTCTTGGTCAAATCTACAAAGCCCAACCAACCACATAGAAAGATCCAATCATACTGGTCAAAGGATGTTTATATTGTCAAAAAACGTTTTGGAGAGAATCCAGTCTATGAGGTCATTGTAGAATCTAATCCTTCTGTAACACGAACTCTTCATAGAAATATGTTGTTCCCCTGCTATTATTTGAATATGGATCAACATGTTCACAATGGTAAACATATGAAACCAGCCATCAAGACAACACAACTCAAGCCTAAACCTAACCATCATAATAAGCCTATCCAACCAGAATCTATGGATAGTTCTGATGATGATGAGGGATATATCGGTTTATTACCTCCTCGCCGTAACATTTCCGAGATTGATGACTCAATTATAACGAACTCTACTGTTCATTTACCCCCGGAATTGAATCCAGCAGCTTCTCCATTTCAACCGTGTGGTAATAATGGTGCAGGTCGAGGATTGGAGAACCCTAATGTTGCAGCACGTCGCCGTGGACATCGTTGGCAACATCCACTAAGAAGTCCTTATCAACTGCGTAGTCATCAACCAACACCGTCACCTGGGGTTACTCATTTGCAGTATATTTCTGCAAATTCCCCAGCTTTTATTAATTACCCCCATGTTCAGCAGCACGATTGTCCTGTCAATCCTACTTATTGTTCTGAATTCAGTCCTGCAGCAATTATTTATGTTGTCTCCCCAGTTATATTATAGTACATTGTTACATAATTTTCAGCTCCAACCGTCTTATATGCCTTACCACTCACTGCCCTAAGTTTGTTAAACTTTTAAAAACTTGTTCATTTTTTTGTTTATAAAGTTTAGGTTTTTGTATATCTTTATATTGCCCAAAGTTGGCATTTTTTCTTTATTTATCTTTGTTTAATGGCGATTGAAATAATATTGCTTTACTATGTTGTTCAATTTGGAATGTTTCATATTCTTAATTAGAAGGGTTACTTTCAGTTTGTGGACTGATATATTAGTAGCATTAATTTGAATGCTCTTTCCTGTTTTTGATATCGATGTTTAGATTGCTTTCCTGGCCAGTTAGTAATTAGATCGATTGTCAAGTTTCAGTGGTGTTCGGACTTTTATAGAAGCTGAGACACAGTTTTTTTTTCTTGTTTGTTGAAGCCTAATCAGACGTGATTTAAGAATGCTTTAGTGTTTCTATATATATAGTTTTTGTATAGTTTTAAAACTGTATTTTTTTTTACATCATCAGGGACGATGACCATTTTCTTGGCGGGGTGACTGTGTAATATGATAAGGGGACCACCCTATTTTATTTATTATTGACCCATATATAGTACTGTATGATTTTTGTGGAATGGGATAGAAGGGTGATGTTTAGAAAGAGTCAGGGAGTGTAGATATGCCGATACCGGTACGGTTTTATATTTAGATATATATACTAGGTTCGTCTGTCTGTCTGCTGGGGTTATGTATTTTGTTGCTGTTGCAATGCCTATCTAACTAAGTAGGCCTAACTGCCGAATAAATATTTTGACTGATGTTGAAATAACTCATTTCTTTATCTTTGGAATTCACACTGCAGAAATGCCGTGCAGCCCTGTAACATTATTGAATATTGATATTAAATGTATGATATAGTATTTGTGTACGCAGTGCAGACATTGACGCCGTTGAGCAGTGGATGAAGTTTTGTCAACCTTTCCCACTTCTGTTATCTTCCGATATAATATGAAATAATAACATTTTAGAAATTCTACAAAAAATATTTTCATATTTCGATGGTTACTTTTTGCATAGGTACTTAAGTATAATGAAGATGCCCAAACACAATGCGTTCCAAGTAGAAACGTATAATGATTAAATTTTAATCATTAATTAAATCAAAAAATTAACCAAAATTAAACCAAAAAATTAAACCAAAAAACCTTTTTAAACCTTTTTAAACTAAAAAGGCAAAATTAAACCAAAAAATTAAATTTTTGGAATACTGTAAATACTGTAAATATACAAATAGTACGATTTCTAATGGTATATTTGGTTTAAGCTCTAGATCTACTATTCCCTTTGGAAAATCTGAAAAACTACAGGGTAGTTTGACAAAATATCATAGCTTGAACATTCTCGCTCCAGTTGGTTGAGCGCCGGGCCTGCAATCTATTGGTTGTAGGTTCAGCCCCGCCAGGGTCCACTCGGCCATTCATCCACTGGGGTCGATACAATGAGTACCAGTTAAATTAAGTAACGCCCATCCCTACCTTCGGGTAGCAGCTATCGAAAGAGGAGCCTTCGGGTCGCCTCCTGCTTCAGCCGACTGTTTGCTTGATAATGACGTAGTCTGAGTGTCTGACAATAATGAGGCTCATCACAACGCTAAAATTTATGATGAGGTTTTCCTATTCGGTGATTTCATTTCTGATGTAGGTTATCATGTTGTCGGAATCTAGTATGTATGTCTGTCTGTCTGTTGACTGTCAAATATAAGAAAGCGCAATCACTAATTTGCAAACATTATCGACTTGAGGGCGTTTTCCAGGTAGAGGAATAGTTTTCATGATGGTGGAATCAAGTCTTTCTGTATGTCTGTCAGTTTGTCTGACTCTCCCAAAGATTCAACCAAACATTAAAAATAACATCAACAATAAATTCACAGACCACAAATACACCGGTAGCTAAAATATTAGCACGTTGGGGGGCTTCTTATATTTTGACAGACAGAAAGACAGACAGGCTAGATTCTGTCAAACTTGAAAACTGACATCGGAAATGAATACATCACGATCACCGACCTGGAAACAACCCAAGTCGAAAATTATACCAAATTAGTTACCTTACTAGATTCCGACAAACATGAAAACTGACATCGGAAATTATATCACGGAATTGGAAAACCCCCTAAGGTGAAGCTTTTAGCAAATTATTGTGCTTATGATTCTACAGCATAATATTAGAAAAGACGGACAAACAAACCGTCAGACAGACCGACATAACATTTTAAGATATTAAGTAACTTTTCTGAAAATCTGGCCGCTGGAAAGGTCGTACAATTTTGATCTAAACTAATAATATTACATTAATTGTATTACTTTTCACGAAACTTTAAATGCGTTTTTCTCAGAATCTCTTTTTCCTCATAATACCGGTACGTTTCTACTTGGTACGCCACGGGGTAAAACAGTACAGAGAAAGACCGAATAACTTTCACTTGGGAACCATTTATAATAATATGATTGATTATTAAATGTGGTAACGTTCTGTTTGTCTAGAAATTCGATATGGAGAAATTTTAGATGAAAAAGAAAGGCGAATCGATCAATTGTATAATGAAGAAAAAAATAGACGGGAAATAAAGAAAGCAATCCCGTTACCATTGAAAAGGAACAGCCTTGCACGGAAACTCAAAGTCCTGTCAAGTTGTTTAATACCAAAAAGAAAGAGGAAAAGGAAGCCGTCCAGATAGAACAACTCATATTCTGTGCTTGATTAGACCTCACCAGACAAATAAATACTTAGTGACGAAACCTAGAGGCAGTGAGACAATACTTTAATGATGCAATTCCAGCTGATATTAATTATTATTATATTTTAATAATTATATTAATTTATTAATTTATAATAAAGATATAAATTTATAATTAATATTTTAATAATTATTCTATTTACATACACTTTGGACATTTGGGTCTTAAAGAATCTAAATTATTATTGACGAGGATGTCAACCATATTTCATGTAATAAGAAAATAAGATAAATAGTACTATATCATAGCTATAATAGGCCTACCGGTACTTGATCTCAATTCTTACAGTCAGCTGAAACTAAACTCAGTAAGGCGGGCTTCAGACCACCCAGCTGTGATGGGAACCTGGCATATGCTGGCGGAGTAAAGAAAAGGGTTGGATAGTGAGAGTATTCGACCCTGGGAGTTAGTGTAGCGAGTTCCCTACCTTACAGCTAACAGGTAAGAGAGAAGAGCATCTAGTGGATCGTGTTCCACACCTTCCCCGATATCTTCTAACTACAGCAAGACGGTACTAAACTGTAGTTAGCCGGTACTAAACTGCAGTTAGTCGGTACTAAACTGCAGTTAGTCGGTATTAAACTGCAGTTAGTCGGTACTAAACTGCAGTTAGTCAGTACTAAACTGCAGTTAGTCGGTACTACACTGCAGTTAGTCGGTACTAAACTGCAGTTAGTCAGTACTAAACTGCAGTTAGTCGGTACTACACTGCAGTTAGTCGGTACTAAACTGCAGTTAGTCGGTACTAAACTGCAGTTAGTCTGTATTAAACTGCAGTTAGTCGGTACTCAACTGCAGTTAGTCTGTATTAAACTGCAGTTAGTCAGTACTAAACTGCAGTTAGTCGGTACTACACTGCAGTTAGTCGGTACTAAACTGCAGTTAGTCGGTACTAAACTGCAGTTAGTCTGTATTAAACTGCAGTTAGTCGGTACTAAACTGCAGTTAGTCGGTACTAAACTGCAGTTAGTCGGTACTACACTGCAGTTAGTCGGTACTAAACTGCAGTTAGTCAGTACTAAACTGCAGTTAGTCGGTACTACACTGCAGTTAGTCGGTACTAAACTGCAGTTAGTCGGTACTAAACTGCAGTTAGTCTGTATTAAACTGCAGTTAGTCGGTACTCAACTGCAGTTAGTCAGTACTAAACTGCAGTTAGTCGGTACTACACTGCAGTTAGTCGGTACTAAACTGCAGTTAGTCGGTACTAAACTGCAGTTAGTCTGTATTAAACTGCAGTTAGTCGGTACTAAACTGCAGTTAGTCAGTACTAAACTGCAGTTAGTCGGTACTCAACTGCAGTTAGTCTGTATTAAACTGCAGTTAGTCAGTACTAAACTGCAGTTAGTCGGTACTACACTGCAGTTAGTCTGTATTAAACTGCAGTTAGTCAGTACTAAACTGCAGTTAGTCGGTACTACACTGCAGTTAGTCGGTATTAAACTGCAGTTAGCCGGTACTAAACTGCAGCTAGTCGGTACTAAACTGCAGCTAGTCGGTACTAAACTGCAGTTAGTTGGTACTAAACTGCAGTTAGTCGGTACTAAACTGCAGTTAGTTGGTACTAAACTGTAGTTAGTCGGTACTAAACTGCAGTTAGTCGGTACTAAACTGCAGTTAGTCGGTACTCAACTGCAGTTAGTCGGTACTAAACTGCAGTTAGTCGGTACTAAACTGCAGTTAGTCGGTACTAAACTGCAGTTAGTCGGTACTAAACTGCAGTTAGTTGGTACTAAACTGTAATTAGTCGGTACTAAACTGCAGTTAGTCGGTACTAAACTGCAGTTAGTCGGTACTAAACTGCAGTTAGTCGGTACTAAACTGCAGTTAGTCGGTACTAAACTGCAGTTAGTCGGTACTAAACTGCAGTTAGTTGGTACTAAACTGTAATTAGTCGGTACTAAACTGCAGTTAGTCGGTACTAAACTGCAGTTAGTCGGTACTAAACTGCAGTTAGTCGGTACTAAACTGCAGTTAGTCGGTACTAAACTGCAGTTAGTTGGTACTAAACTGTAGTTAGTCGGTACTAAACTGCAGTTAGTTGGTACTAAACTGTAATTAGTCGGTACTAAACTGCAGTTAGTTGGTACTAAACTGTAATTAGTCGGTACTAAACTGCAGTTAGTCGGTACTAAACTGCAGTTAGTCGGTACTAAACTGCAGTTAGTCGGTACTAAACTGCAGTTAGTCGGTACTAAACTGTAGTTAGTCGGTACTAAACTGCAGTTAGTCGGTACTAAACAGTAGTTCGGGTCTCACCTCATTACGCAACACTTTGTTACAGTCTTGGCAGACTAACGACTTCGCAACCAATGGGGGCGAGGTCGCGGTTGGGTCTTCCGTTTCCGGCATAGGAGAATCGCCATCAGTGTCTTTGCTTTCAGTTTCTCCGCTCGATTCTAAGAGATAGAAAATAGTAGATAGTAGTAGATAGTAGTAGTAATCGTATTATTGGAGTACCGGTATGAGTTTGTGATCGATTGGAAATCTTCAATAACACGACTAACTGTTTACCTTAACTATAAACACGTCCAGTACTCTGGTTATAATTTTAATTGACTTGGAATCGGCTACAGCTAAATCTTAATCACACAATAAACAAATCTCAATAATCACTTGAAATATAGAAATATATTATTACCTCCTGTCTCTTTAAGGGGTGGCTCAGAATTTATGTTTTCCCCTACAAACTTGTTTGATATAAAACAATTGAAAAAGTGTGCCGGTATCCAAGGTTTACAAATGTGTACAAGTCATTTTTTTTACAACTCGCGTCATTTTTGTCCAACACATTGTACCATTTATCCATACAACATAACATCACATCGTCTAATAAAGTGGGGAAACGCTGGAGTGACGCTAATAAATCGAGTATGTACACACACAGTAGGGATGTCCCGGAATTCCGTTCCGGCCGGAATTCCGGCGGTTTTTGCCCGATTCCGGTTCCGGCCGGAATTGCCGGAATGGGGTCAATTCCGGCCGGAATTTTACCGGAATTACAAGGTTCATATCTAGTTTAATAGCTGTAATTAGTTTGTTAAATTATTATCAACATTTATATATTTTTTAAACATTATTACCAATTAGTTTAAGATACTTTTCAACACTTGCAAAAACGTATAGAAATAAAGTTTTCTTCGACCGTTAGAGCTAACATTTAAGGTTGCTAGGCATAGATGCCTTCAAACCATTCGTGCCGAATCGAAAACTGCCTTGGTACACATACAGGGATCGAACCCACGACCTTCAGATAGATTGGAAATCAATGCAACCACTACACCAAGGTGGAACCTAACTAACCTATCTAACGAGGGAAAATTCACAGCCACCCTGTTTATTACAGCGAATTCAGTCTTGATGGGTATGTAACACATTTCCAAATTTTTTTTACCTGGTAATCAAACTAAAATGGTCCCACCATCTGTTACACCACTTAAGTAGTATTCATATTATACAATTCAAAATAACCCTTTTAATTTACATTAACTAATGTAAATTAGTAACCCCTTTGTCGTTCTGAAGATCTTTTATGAAATGCATCATTAGGCCCCCGTGCTCCACTGGTAAGTCGTAAGTCATTTTCAGATATTGTCTTAGTCAGAATGTCAAAATGAATGCCTCCTTGCTCCATTGGTAACACAAGTCATAAGTCATTTGATAAAAAAAATAAGGTGCGTCTCACATTTACTGCATATTTATTATACCCAAAGTAACCAATCAGAGGCATCTTGCCGGATATAACACATGATTCATATGCCAAAAGATGGAACATGGGACATAATCACAGTCATAACTTACGATTTACCATTGGAGACGCTGGAGACGCAACATTGAAACCAATGTGTTCCATAATTTATTCTGACTAAGACTACATAAGACTTACCAGTGGAGCACGGGCCTTAGCGGGTGGTTTTTCCAATTTGCTTATAAAATGGCCGTTTTTAGATTGAATTTACATTATTTTACATTGATCTTACAATATTTTACATTGAATTTAAATTATTTTACATTGATTTTATAATATTTTACTTTGCATTAATTATTAAATAATATGATAATTACAGGAGGTTAAATAAATTGCTAACCTTGTAAAGTTAGCAATGAAACTCGATTAACGATTAACACAATTACAATTACTACTTTAACCTAAAACTAATATAAATATAAAACGTTATTACAATACGTACAGGTCCTGCCAGTGGTCGTTAGTTCAGTTCTGCGTCTTAGGTGCTGCATAATATAGTAGTTTTGTTTCTATTTACAGCAAATCAATTTCTTACCATAAATCTATTTATTCCCAGCAATAATTAAACTGTAACATATACTATTGGTCTTGTTTATTGTTTTGGTTCGAATAACATGTCACTGTAACATGCTCCTTTTCCTTAAAGACACCAGGATATTGCACCAAAGGACCTAATGACGCGATAGGCCGTAACAAACAGCTCAGGTCATTCTCCACTCCACCCACCTTAATTCCCCCAAAGTTCTGATTCATCTCATTAACAAACTTACTGTAGAAATTCAAAAAAATTCATTTGTTTCATAAAAAATTATAAAATTTCCTGGGTCATTTAGTGTATTTCACTAATTGTAGAAAATTCCGGTTCCGGCCGGAATTCCGGCCGGAATATTCCGGCATGTTGAATTCCGGTTCCGGTTCCGGCCGAAATCAAAATATCGATTCCGGGACATCCCTAACACACAGCACAACTGGTTCAAGTAATGCATAGTATTTTTTTTATGAATATGACGAAACTGGGTTGAAAAATCTGAAAAGTGAAAATTTATTAATAAAAAACCAACACAGTGCTGTTCTACTACTAGCACTAGAGTTAATTGATTAATAATTAATTAATTACTAATTAATCAATATAAATCCTGGGCAAAGTCAGGCGGTGCAGTACAGCCTTTTTAGGGACTAATATATAATTAATGGGGTACCGCGGTAATATAACATAAAATAAACAAATACAAAATATTAACACGACTATGGAGGATCAATATAAAATCAAATAAATAATGATTCTGGAACGTCTGAGAGTTTGGGATTCAGAATAAACTCACCACCACTGACTCCCACACCGAGTACGTGTCCCTTGGGTGGGACATAAGGTTCATCAATATCTTGGTCCCCTTGGTGTTCAAACAACCAATCCATGGCGCGCTCTACAGAATTGTTACCAGTTATAAGTATGGCTTTCTCAGCTCTATTTTTCGCGAATCCCATCTCCATTAATTGGGAAACAAACATAAGTTGGGGAACGCTGTCATCAGCCATATCGAAAAATATCGAAAATATGTTTTTTTCGCGTTTTTACATAGATCGGAAAGGATTTTATGTTCCTAATATATACAGTAATAGATGAATCCAAGTTATTTCAAAAAGATACGGGATCTGAGATTTTAGAGATTTATGTGCTACTTGCATTGCAGTCTTATTAATGGTAGGTATAATTCTGGGGAAATGAGTCGTCAGTCTTTGTGCGTAATGCTGTGTCTGCGATCCCTTTCTATACTCTTACTGACCTTGCCTAACGGAACGGCTGAAGAAAACTTTACGTTACATTTACCGGTAAGATTTGTAGAAATCATGGCAGCAGCGGGCTCAGGCAGCCGGCTGGCAGGGTACAGGTACGGTAGTGTCTGCCTCGTACTGTTGCCGATGACTTAGGAGTACTCTCAGAATCACTAGAGGGAGCCAACGGCTCCTCAGCTCATTCGACTGTTAGAACAGGCAGCTTCTAGTGTTGGTCTTTATATTAACTCCAATAAGACCAAAATTTTGACAGTTAACTTTGAAAGTCCTCAGCAAGTCTCTGACCGGATGAGCATAAGCTCAAAAGAAAGCATGCTTGAGCATGTGGACGACTTCTGTTACCTGGGAATAGCTGGGATCATGGATCCGGAAGTCAGGTGAGGACTTTCGAATACGGAAGGCTGTAAGGGAAAGGCACGGGCAGCTCCTTGAATAGGCAGATAGGCTTTCCAGGATTTGGAAGTCACAGAGAATTAATCGGAAACTTAAGGTCCAATTATTTAGAGCAACAGTAGTTCCAGTACTCCTCCTCTATGGGAGTCCATGCTGGGCTCTAACTGCTGAGGACACCAAATCTCTGGATGGCACATTCACAAGAATGCTACGCCGGGTTCATTGTGTCAAGTACAATGCACACATCTCCAACCAGACACTAAATAACATTGGAGGTGTCTCATTCTCATTGATTCCTCCGTGACTCTAATGGAGTGGTAGATGTCGGGCGAGGATTTGGAGGCGGAGTCGGAATACAACTTGGTGTTACATCCAGAAATTAGATGGAGGTTCTGTTGGAACCACTGCACCCCCTCGCACTGTCTTTCTCGCAAATACTACTGGCCAGTGTTGACTACAGACTCCCATGTTCACGGTAATATCTGTGATATTAACGATATTAGGTAGGCCTAGCCGTTCAATCCAGAGCTGACAAAGAGCATTGTCACTTGGAAACCCATATACCTGTCTGCCTGTATACTGGCATTTTTTCTTTTACTTGTCTGCCTGTACAGGGTCGTCTCTCTGAATCGGCATGTATCCAGTACTACAACCTCCAACACTGCATTTTCTTCCCATTACTGCATTATTTATTATTACTGAGATTATACTGAGAAGTAGTCCAGTAGGCCTACCGGTTGGTTGCCGGTCGGCCGGTAACCTAAACCTTAACCCTACAACTACCACCACTACAGTACCAGACTGCCAAACCAGACTATAGTAAAATTACTCATTACCTAATAAATAATAATAAAATTAAATAATAGGCCTACCAGAATCAATATTTTCATTATTTATTAGTATTTCTGTAAATGCAAAACTTTGTTTACTGCTATATGGCATGTGTATTACTGCAGTACTGGAGTACAGGAGTAGGCCTATACCTGTATACAGCTTGCTATAAACCATCGGCCCACGCTAATTTCAGCATTCCGCTCGCTGCATGGCATGACCTGTTATTTAGTACACCTTGTTATCTGCCTATGAAATGGCAGAGAGGGCTGAATAACTGATTTAAATTTCCCACCATTAGGAATACTAATTGCATTGTGGTGTCGTTGCCATGGGGGGAATAAGGCAACGATTAATAGGAACAAAAACATTGGAGATTGCCAGCTCCCAATGTAACATATTAATATAAAAGGCCTATGTTATTCGGAGCTAATAACATTTTGTAATTAATCTATCATAACCCTGATGATCGTTCAACAGTTCATTGTACGTTGTTCATTGTTGCTCGTGCATTTTAGCACAAACCTGTAATACATATTATTGTAATACTGTACGTAAATCCTATTTTTTTCCAATTAAGTTGATAGTATGTTTACAAATTAGAACCTACCTTACAATATAGTTATTAATTTATTAATGTGTACAAGTAACGAGTGATAAACTACATTAATGTTGCTCTTATGCATTTGCATTGCATGTAGTCAGTGCGTTGAGTAGTGAACAAGACATTCGTGTTGCATTGTCATTATCGATTTAAATACAGTCTAAGTAACAGTACAGTATAGAGCAGGATAGCAATAAGATTATACAACTACAGTAGTAAACCAAACGTGTTATTGGATTTTATATAATTTGACTTGCTTTAAGGAAAAACTAGTATTAAATTGAACATACTGTATATACCGAACTAGCTGTGCGATATAAAAGGGATCGATTTTAAATACACCTAAATGCTACATATATTCAAAAAAACTTACATAACCAAATTAAAATACAGTAAAAAATAATTGTTGCTACTTAGGAAACTACAAAGCGAAATTTCTAGTTTTTACTCATATAAATTAAGGTACATACAGTAGTAGGTAGGCCGACATACATATTATATACAGTACGTAGTCAGGTCTATGTAAATCTATTTAACCTAAAGTACCTGTACTGTACTAGACACGGGTCCAGTAGGGTTCAGTTTCACTGTAGTATTTATCAAAACTGCTCAGCTCTAATGTGTTTTATTGATAAAGTTTAATTAACATCATTTTCAACTAAATATCGACTGCACATAGGGAGGGCGGACTGTTATTGAAATTCCGACGAGTTTTATTGGGCAACGCTGTACCGGTTTAGTGGTTGGCTTGCTAATGCTGAATGTACTACTCAATGTTGGTAAAAAAAAAACAGCAGGATAAGGGGGATATGTTAACGTAAAACCGCACTGAATTTCTAATTTTTTAATAAAACAGGGGGGACATGCCTCCGAAAAAACGCAAAGCCAAGAGCGCAGCGGCCGGTGGCAAGAAAAAATCCGGTAAAAAGTCTGGCAAAAAGTCCGGCAAGAAGTCTGGAAAGCGAAGTAAATCGGCCCCCCCTGGACTGGATAGGCCGAAAGAACCTGATCCGATGTCGCCAGCCGCAATGTTTAACGCCTATTACGTGTTCCACAACGCCACGGAATTCCTTCAAGGCAGGGGCTTTGGGTGGCAAGGTGGCGGAAAGAAAAAGAAGAAGGGAAAAAAAGGAAAAAAGAAGAAATAGTTTCTCCCACATTAACTCACTTTGAATATAAATTTGATCTGATTAACTCACCTTTTATACTTTATCATGACCTTAAATTACTTGAATTGTTTATTCACATCACAAGAATAATTTATTGGATATTTATGTTTGTAAATTTAACACTTATATAAATTATTTATCTATATTAAAGAAATATCGTACAAAATAACATCTTGAGTTGAAGACTTTAGCATATTGTTCGATAGACTACAGCAGAGTACGACGGCACTGGTAGCAATAGTTATCAGCTGGTATTTAAGTCGATTATCACCTACCGCCATTTACCAGATACAGTAGGGGGGGGGGGGGGGGGGGGGGGGGGGGGGGGACTGGACGCAATAAAAATTCATCCCTCTCCAGGGGAATTCGACGTAAATAACAGCTGATTATTCTCAAAAATAAAACTGTAACCTGTTCTATTGTGTTATTGTTTTGGTGTTAAAATAAGGCAGTGATTTTTTATGTCCTTTTATTTGACTTTTTTTGTCCTCCTTTTTTTTACGAATTGTGCATAATGACTTTTGTTGTCCCTTTAATGACTTTTGTTGTCCTTTTAATGACTTTTTATGTATGTATTTCTTCAAACTGTCAGACTGCTGAATTCTGGACTGTCAGACAATTGATTTCAACATGCCTATGCCAAAACATTCAAAATTTGTTGATTTCTGGTCTGTCGGACAGTTGGTTTCACTATGCCGGTGCCAAAACAAGGATTTAAACGGACAATAAAATTATTGCGTTAAAATAACGTGCCACTGTAACCTGCTCCTTTCCCTAAATTGAGAATTTAACATTGAGGAAATTGAGACATATTTGGGAGTGACGTCATTTATGGATGGCCCCTTACCAACTACCTATTCGAGACTACTACTACTAGGATCGGCATGCTGCATTGCAGCTGCATTTTCAAGAATGCTGTGCCGGCTTGTCAACAAAATTGCACCGCCACAACTCCCTATCACCCATGACATTTGCTAGATCATCCGCATCTTCAAGGCCAGTGTCCTTTAAGATGCGTCTCAAGAAAGTCATGGGCTGATTCGAGACAGATTACCGCTGAGATTCAAATACGCAAAAAAAAGTTGAAATATAATTAATGAAAATTAAAATGTTTTCATCTAAATGTTATTTGTAAGTTACTGAACACATGAAATACAACATTAATCCACAGCACCAACCAGGGAAACAATACCATTTAAATATTATAATTATTTATTACCGTATAATTACGAGCAATTACCAGCTAAATATATATAAAATTATTACGAAGAACTATTAATAATATAATTTACTACATGTAAAAATATTAAACCTTCAACAATTAGAGTTCGAAGCTCAAAGAAGGTAATTTTTAGCTAATTTTTACAGGACTACTAAAATACATTACTATAGAAAGTTTCAACAAACGTTTACAAATCAACTAACTTTCTTAACCTATAACACTAAATCAGAAAATATATCGAAAGTTTTCGTTGGAAGAAAATAATCTAAATTACATTTAACTTAAAACATCAGTGATAAATTGAAGGGCTAACCATAAAAACGTCCTATCAGAACAAAGTGTCATTCTGAGATAATCACCCTTTTGCGTTTTTTTTACCTACACATTATTACAGTTGGTGTTGGCATTCTGTATTTTTGCATGCAAGTACATAGATGTACTTCAAAATCTTTACCTTGAAAAAAAAATTTCAAAAAACTTCAAAATTGTTTCTCATAATCAGAGGCAGTATTGTACATAAGACCTTTTTAGTTTATGTCTATGCGATTTTTACTGTACGTAGAACTATTTTACTCCAGGATATCAGACAGTATTGTTCATATGATCTCAGAACCTTATTGGTAAGTTAACTTAGGTCTCATAGGACCTCTGTATGAGTATAACTCTGATTCTAAGAAAATGTCACATAGGACCTTTTTATGCTCAGCCCTTCAATATTAATGTCGCATTAAAATCAAAAGAACAGGGATTATAAATATTGCATATGGGCATCAAAAATACAACTGATATGTTCCAAATATAATAAACCGATAAAACTGAGCGATATTTATGTAACAGAAGCGAAGGTAATCCAACCGATCTATTGTAATTCAGTTAGAATTAATACGAATCACTACATTAATACTCTTCGTCACCTTCTACATCGCCATCCTCATCGCCCCCCGACTCCAAGGCGACCTCCTCGTAGTCCTTCTCCAGAGCCGCGAGGTCCTCCCGAGCCTCGCTAAACTCCCCCTCTTCCATCCCCTCGCCGACGTACCAATGTACGAACGCTCGTTTCTGGTACATCAGATCGAACTTGTGATCTAACCTAGCCCAGGCGTCAGCAATAGCCGTAGTGTTACTCAACATGCAGACAGCCCGTTGAACCTAGTTATAAAAACATAAGTAAATGAAACGAATGTAAAGGATGGCTTTTATTATTTTTGAATAGCTTTTCTCGGTTCAACATAATTTGGTAGTTTTAGTGCCAATAGGTTGGGCAATATATCTTAAAACAGTAAGTAGACCAACTGTATTTAGTTGTAGTAATATACAGTACATATTTGTACTTATGAATACTACCCGTTTAACGAAATAAACAGTAATATTATTTATAGTTATAGTTATATTATGGGGAATTTACGAAATTGTTAAATATCACTAGAAAGCCAGCAAGCTGGCTTTAAACGAACCTGCCCCTCAAACCAGTACCATGGGTGAGCGAAAATGAAAACACGATAATTGCATTCAACTCAACGATAGAAACACCAGCTGCTGGTACTCATGAGGGCCTAGTAAGCTACTACTATTTATTGAATGGATAGCCCAAACTGCAGAGAAGTATATTACTTGCCAAATTTATTACTCTCTCACTCTAACCCAGACAGTAATCAAGCATCAACTGTAAGTTTGTATAAAGTATTACCCCACCAGATGAATAGCTCTTCCCAGTGAATCCTTTGGGAATATCATTGTTGTAAGCACTACTGGGCCGTTTAAATGGTTTATAGGTTGATGATAATGCATTAGAGGAGGGACCCAACTACACTACGTTTGTCTATATGGACGGTCTCCTTACAGCCAGCTGGCTGGCTTTTCTAGTTGAATCATATTATTCTGCAACCAATAATTTACTCTTTTAGACGAATTAGTGCGTTTTTTTGCCGGTCTAACAAATTTTGGCGACGTTCTGTGCGAGATTGGCGATATTTGAAAAGATTCCGAGGCTCAAATATGGTGCTCAGATGACTGAATATCGCAAATAAAAAAGTTGGTGCCTACTCGACGAGTTGAATTCGACTTTAAATTTTCAAAACCGCTATTTTTCAGTGACCCCGTGATCGAAACGCCACAAAAAATATACAGTCTTGTGCGCAACCAATATTTATGTAGAGTTTGTTATTAAAATTTTTGCGTACCTGCTTGAGGTTTTGAGATATTGGATGGTTATACATATATACACACACACACAACCACATCGTGTTTTAGAACGGCTCAACTCTTGACAAGAACTACCCTGGCCTATTAATAGGTAGGTTCGTTATTAAATACTATTCAACAAGGTAAAAATATTCAAAGTAAAGTGATTAAATGTATACTTTATTGTTGGCCGCCTAAAATCGTTATGCAAAGTTTAAAATTGAACAAAAGTTAAGATATTCCAAAATTAATTTCATATTATCAAGCAAAAACATAAAACGAGTGATAAACTGTAGCATGATTACTTTATTGTCTTCTTTGTACTGATTTCAGTACTCAAATAAATTTATTGTATAATAGTGAATGTTGATTTTGCTCACAAAACGACTTGATTTTCCATTTACTAAAATCATCTGTCGTAAAATAATTTCGGCCTAATATGATCACATTTTTTTCAATAGGCCTAGCTAGGCCTTATACTGTAGGACTAACTAAGTTCGCTTACCTTGGCTAAATCGCCACCTGGTACCACTGTTGGGGGCTGATAGTTGATACCTATTTTAAAACCAGTGGGGCACCAATCCACAAACTGTATGCTTCTTTTCGTCTTTATGTTGGCGATCGCGGCATTCACATCTTTGGGAACAACGTCGCCCCGAAAGAGAAGACAACACGCCATATACTAGAAAATGAAACAAAATACCGGTACACAATAACTGTAAAACAATAATTAAATAATGTATCTCATAGTCTGAGCCTATGAGATGAGATACGATATTAAACATGCGTGAAATCGCGCAAAGATTCCAAGTCCCACGCTCTGCCATCTGAGCCACTGGGGCCGATCAATCCTTAATACTAAAACCTAACGAGAAATTAACAACTCCAACATCGAAGTGAATACTAGAGGACCGCCCCCTTCATTCCTAATACTGCATCAAAGGCTGGGGGGACACAACTACTACTCCAGAGTGCCATCATGGGGGAGGAGGAGTTTACTATAGCACCACACATTTGAGTGCCTTATGCTCGGAAAACAAGCCGAGCTGAATGGCAGCCCCGGGAGAAAGTCCTATTCGACCACGCGTTTGAGGGGATGACACAAGACCGTCGTCATGTCGTCCAACTAGCCGTGCAGCCCACCTCCAGTCCAGCGGCTGGCTGTCTCAATATTTTATTTCTTGTATATTTTTTATATTTTGAATTTCTTGATTTAATTTTATTTCTTGACCTTGTTCTTGTGATAGTGTTTTTGGTGTCTTGTTGTTTTCCTCTTCTTCATTGTTAGGATTCGTTGCAAGTTTTTACTGTTGATTGTTGAATAAATAAATTTTGTTTAAAAAAAATAAAATAAAAATGTACACAATAATAACTCCTGAAAAAATGTTAAAAATTAATCTACAAAAAATAATAATTTATATGTATTTTCTAAATTCTACCGTTGAGCAGTTTGTATCTTAGAATCTTATGTTTATTAAACTGATTATTGCTTTACTAACGTATAACACTTGGCTTACGGAATTGAATTCATAGATATCTTATAAACCAATTTAAAAGTAACCCAGGACTTTTGTGTTAAGTGTAATATTGTTTGTTATCATCAAAGCGATGCAATGCAATGCCTATCTACTACTACTTAATTAAAGTGCTGATGTCAGTGTTGTACACCTAAGTATTTAGTTTCAGTATCAATAATAATGAGA